>UCQR01084552.1:1907-16396 GCA_900474235.1 Cecidostiba semifascia | reverse complement strand
TCGTTTGATACACTCGTTAAGTTTATATAAGAAGCGAGCGTAATTTTTTATCTTTTGTATATTATACATATTATTTTATAATAAGACGTATGCAAAAATGAATTCCGCATTTGCAACTGGAAAATATAATGACGGTGCAAAGGTGTAAACCGCTCGTGTATATACAAGTTGTAACAAGGCTTTTACTTTAGAAAGAAAGCGTTATGCGGTATGCTAATTATTTTCGCTCAGTTATACCATACATTCGAACGCTCGCTCGGGAATTTCATTTTGAAAAATTTTTAGCAAAACACACGGAAATCACTTATTTAGCCAAACTCTCGTTTTGTACAAGACTGATTACGGGGTCGCGGATATGTAAACGACTCATATATATGATAATATACTAAAACCAAAGAATTTTGCGCGCGCGGACCGTAAAAAATTCCGCGGAGAAATGTCTATACTCCGAGAGAGATAAAAGAATACTTACGCGTTGAGGCATAAAACTGCATAAGTCGACAAAATTCTTATTAAAATTAGAATCATAAACCCCTCTGGAATAAGTCCGTCGGTAATAAATAAAATAAACCGCCCTCGAAATTCGATAAGAAAAAAAGAAACACGATCATACATATACGAGCATTAAAAAATTCCCCTAACGCGCGTCCAATCTTTTACGACGCTTCGGGTGGAAAAAGTAGCCGGCATGATAGAGTTTTCTCAACAGCGGGCGAAGAAAGTGCTGCACTTGGCCCACAGAGATACACTCTCGCGGCTGACTGCCCCTTGATGCTCCGTTGCTGCTGGGCTGCTGCAGTGCGCTTTACATTTACGAGACGCCCATAAACAAAGTGAATTCAGCAGCTGACGCAAATTGCTTCTCGCTGGGGGCATCTCTTTTGTTTTTCAATTTTTCTTTTCGGTAACAGTGTTTTACGCTTGGTTAGAACTTATCGTGGGTATTTTTTGGCTGTATGAATGACGTCGTTATATAATGCGATCATAATAAAGCTAACGTATATGCAAAACTGGTTGAAATTAATTTAGCCTGGATATAGCGGGTAAAATTCGGAATGATCAGATGTTTGCGTAGCGAAATTTGAATGGATCAAACTTTCTTCATTAGCGCGTTTATAGATTCTACGCGTTACTCGCCGGAAAATTCCACTGTTTATCAAAATTATCGAAGGTTGTCTTTAATCGAGCAAAGCAAGCGTATGAAAACTACCACACCATTTCAATTAAACAACTTGCCACAGCCCATAAACACAAGAGCGAACTTCGTCGTAAACCGTATAACAAAATAAAATCCAGCAACAATTAAGCGTTTGAAATACACAACGAAGCCAATCAATCAACGTTCGCAGTTCGGAAAATCTACACCAGCTGGCACATACGATAAGTGGACGGCTGCTGCAGTCTCATTTTCACGATCGCGTCGTTCCGTCATACGACGACGAGAGAAGAGGCATAAAAGAAAATGAGGAAAGATACACAACCGCGGGTGTTTGCGTCGTCTCGGTGTGTGTACGAGATTGGACGAAAAATCCTCGTCGCGCAGAGGAAACTCTGACAAATGTAGTGAACTGCGAGGCTGGAGATAGGGGACAATGTCTCGTTTTTATTCACTACAGTTTTTCTTGATTTACGCTTCTTTTTTTCGGTGGGTGAGGTGTTTGTGTTATACTTAAATATTGAATTTATAGAAGTTGCTTTTATTTCAACTTTTACATAATTATTAGTTTTCTCGCTAAACCCGGCAACGCAATCAACGACGACGTCAAACAGGTATCAGTCTATCTCTTTGAGCTTTATGCAATCAAATTTGTCGTTTTCTTTGGCAACACAAAGAGAGGCTTCTATTTTGCACCAGCTTTGCTTTCAAACACAACCTTGATTTGACTCTGATTTACCAGGCCGACTATAATAATTTTACAAGCAAAATTTTCATTCTTATTTAATGCATACTTAAGTCCCTCTGCATACATCATTATACGCGTATAAAGAAAACACGTTTTCAATGGATAATTCACGCGTCAAAATAAAAAACAACAACTCCTTGTTTCTATAACACAATTCAAAAATACCACACCCGCCAAGACAAACTATCCCCGCCTAAACAATGCTCTCCGCGCTTGTTTGAATTATCTCTATTTGCTCGCACACATTCTACATATCATCCGTGTGTTCTGATGTATATCATATAAAGAAAATACGCTGCACCGTTTGCAGAAGGAATTATATCGTGACCCGAAAGATAAGACAGCTCTCATCTCCACGATTTTTCCCCTCTGCAAACGAGGGTCTAACGCTTCGCAAGCTTAACTTTTTTCACCGCTTCTTGTCTTTTGTCTTGCAGGAAAACTGGAGATCTCTAGGGAGAGAAAAATACAGCAGCAGCCGCGAAAAAGGCTGCTCGTGATATGCGAGAAGAGTACGTAGAAAATGTGTGAGGCGTGATGTAGTCCCCCCTTTATGACTGGCGATAAGCCTATATTTTGTATATAGTGTCTGATATATACGTGTATATGATTCCCGTGTTTGGCCCTGTTTTATATTTTAATGATGCATTCTTTGAGATACTGACTAACGATGCTTGATCTAGATTTTTGTTTGTGATTTGACTAACGACTGGATTTGTTTTTGGATTTTAATAGGATATTTTTCGATGCGCAGCAGCAGAAACTTGCAGAAACAATAAGGGACGATGAGCTTGGCCGTATACTACATACACCACGTGTGTGGGAAGCTATAATAGCTATGCGAGCCCCTTGTAATAGGGACCTTCTATAAAGTTAAACTGTTGGAAAAATTTAATGGCTCTCGATTAGCATACACCCGAACAACTTAACTTTCCTGTCTTTTTTCCCAGCTTATAATATGAAATAAACAAAACACTCACGTAAAGATGATTTCACAGCTAGCTCGACTTTCTTTTTTCTCTGCATACAACCTCACGTATATACACCATAGCAGAGCGGCGCTTAAGAAAATAAATCACACAGTTCGCTCTCTCGCGCAAGTTTTTAAACTTTGATCTCCTTTGTGCACCGCTCGCAGGACGACTGCCGCCGCCGCCGTGCAAAGTTTCCAACCCCGTGGGCTCTGTCTCTTTGTCGTTATATGCCACATATATATAGGTATACACTATGAATCACAGGTCATATCGGGGAAGAGGAGGTGTAGGACCTTTGGTTCACGTGCGTGAGCGGCTGTCACGCGAGAGCTTTGTTGAGTTTGCAGTGTGTATGTGTGTGTGTGTGTAATTGTGTATACACCATGCACGTCGTCGTCTGGACAGGTGTGCAGTGTGATGGGTGTGTGTTCGGACGGGTTGGCTGATTTTAGGGGCGAGTGATTGTAGGGTTTAGAATTTCTTTTTTATTATAATAGAATGGTGAAATTGTTGTGCGGTGTATATTATTTATGAGAAAACATTATTCCACAGTAGAGAAGCGCAATACCTCTCGGGTGTGTTGTTAGAACGGAAACTCCGTCAACAGCGAAACGGCTGTGCAGTATATACTGCGGAATCACTAATATTAAGTTTCGGTTATATTACACAGCTTCGCCCCTCGTGTGATGTCTCGCGTGCGTAACGAGTTTGTTTATACTCGTCGTTTACTCTCTACTCGCCTATAGTAGCCCGGCTGGAGTATAAGAATGATTTATTAATCACGCTTCCAGCTTTTAGCGAGCTGTGACTATATGTAAGATATTTTTTTAGCCTGATAAAGCTGTGTGTGTATATATGCGGCTAGAACGCAATATTGTACGAGAAAATTGCCTGAAATTTTTTGATGCCTTTATAACGAAAAAATCCTCTTAGAGATGAGGGATTATGCTCTTTTTGAATTTTCAGGCGTTTCGTTGCTTGTGAATATATTAGTTTGTTTACGAGAGGCAAAATTGTAATACGTTTTTTTTCTTAAATTTTAATTAAAATATATACTGTGTAGCTAGTTTTTAAAGTTAAAATGTGCTTCAATAAGATAACAACAAAAAGAGAAAGTCATATTTTAATAATGAGAGTAAGCTGCACATGTTATCTCGTTGTATACAGTAGAAAGTCTTACAATTATATTTTTAATAAGAAACCCGCGAGTTCGCATCAATTATTTTTCGTTTAAACAATTATAATTCTACTTTTTCCAAGATAACCAACTGAAAATCGCTTCTCTAGAGAATAAAAAATAAACTTGACACTATAAGCAGGTCATTTCATAAAACCCATACAAGTCAATATTACCTCAAACCAATAATCATCGTCGATCGAAATCGCCATCGCGACAACTATCGCAGCGAAATTCTCTAAACCACTCTCTCTCATTCCTACCACTCGGTAACGTTCCTACCAGTTCCTACATGCATCTCATCGGTCGTCTCTGGCGTTATATTCGATTACGAGCTGATTACATGGCCGCAGCGGCGCCTCATTAGGACACACGTATACACACACTCCGCAGTTGAGCCGCGAGAAATTTCGCGCAGTCCGTGAAAGCGGTGGTAACTCGAGCCGCCGCATAATGCAACCTATATATCGTGACAGCTATCCTTCCAAGTTATATCGAACGAGATGTCGAGTATCATCGAGTCTCGAAAAAAATTCGCATTACTGTGGTGCAGATTTTTTTTTTTGGCGATGCAAGGGTAACGAGGCGTCATACCGAGAGGGTACTTTTACGCTTTGAACGGAGGCGTAATGTGAGAAGGTTCTGGGTTGTTGTGAAAGGGTGTAAGAGTGCAGTAGAAACAGTTTTCGCTTTATCGGAATAAGGTTCGGTTACACGGAAAAGATTCGCTGTGTCAGCGGTGTTCGAGTATGCGGGATCCGTCGTATAGTACCACCAATAGTATCATTTTTTTTTCTACATCGGTGCAGCTGAATTTTCACTTTGATCTTGCTGATAAAAAATAAACCTATATCGATTTACTTTAAAGCAGCAACGATTTCACCGATCTAGATAGGAGTCACACAAAAAAAGTGAATATTGATATAGGTATACCTATTAGGCCCCAGATAAATATGATATTCACATCAACAAAATGTGAAAAAGTATGATATAAAGGTTTGATTTTGAAAAAACACGCACAAATTATCTACAAGTTATTTTTTGTTGACAAAACCAAACTGCAAATGCCGCTATATAGCGGTGTAGAAAAAAAAATCCTTCCACTAATCGCAAAATCTCGGCTTAGAATGACGCACTCGTGTATACTCAAATATAACCTGCTGAAAAGTTGCATAAACCAAATTCTTGTTAAGACAGCCTACAAAATTGCCTTGTTAACAGAAGAACGAACGATACTGAAAATTGAGAGCTATAAACACCAGTCACAAGATCGGAGTGACACATAGTCCAATACTACCTTATGTAAAACATTTTCGTTCACTTCATAGCGTAGTATAGTAGGCAAGTAGTTATATAAAGTAAATAATTTTTAAATTTACTCGGGCATAAAGACTCGCCGGATTTTCGTAATTAAATTTCATAAAAAGAGCTCGTTTATTTGCGATAAACCGAGGATGAATCCAATATTCGAAATCGTTTTCAAAAGCTGCTCGCGATTGCATTTCTGAAAATTCACACAGATGCTTCAATCACAGCCGTATTTACGTTTCATCTGTGCTCCAAAAGACGCAATCAATACTCGCTACGTCTGAACTATACAGAGCTCCGGCAAATTGATGCTTCATCGAAGCAAAAAGGAAAAGCACATCCAATCCATCCTCGTTTCTGTTAATTAAGAATGAAAAATTGCATCAAACTTAATTTTTCTTTCTTTTCTCCTCCTGCACTGACTCGAATAATATAGCGCAAAACAAACGCGTGTGATGTGCTCGAGAGTGCGTGGAAAAAGTGATGGAAGTGGTCTCGTAAAGCAAGAATGATGATGTTGATACAGCGAGAGAACGTTCATATTGGAGTAGTTGCGTGTGCATTACAGCGTTTTCTAGATAATTATTGGATATTATACAAAGAAAGATGTGGAGCGGTTGTCGGTATAATTGTTTCCTTCATGGGAGAATGATGGCTGAAGGGGGATTTTATGAGCGACAGTAACGAGTGTATGCTTGTGATTGATTTTCAATGAGATCAATAGTAATTACCTTACATTGATATCGAGAATAAAATTCAACAAGTTTTACAGATTTTTAAAAAACGTACGTTTTATAAAACAATTTCCGATGTCAACAAAATTGTGTTCGTAAAACTTTTTTCTATATTGCATAGCTATACAGGAAATATTCAAAGAACGATGAAAACCTCTCATTCAGAAAATTCTCAATAAAAAAAAAGCGGAGCACGAATTTTATCACTGTCGCAAATCCATTGTCCCAATCGATCGATAAATTATCGATTCCGTCCCTGTCCTTCTCAAACAACCTAATTTCCGCATCCAATTCATTCTCCGCACACAGCTCTGTAACACGTAAAAAATAATCAGCTGTTTCCAACAAAAATGACGATTCCCCAGTCGTTAGCAAATCCATCGTTCCACCCTGTCTTCCAAATAATCTCCCCTCTATCGACAGTTCGATCAACAGTAAAAACAATTCGTTTCCGGTGACGGTTAACTCACTCAATTTACCTGCAATTGTCATCATCGTCGACGTACTCCATCGTGAACTGACAGTAGACAATTTTCACGGAAAACATCTTCCCTTTGTTCTACGCACACTACCACTATCTCTGTATTTATCTTCGCGCGCACGTAGTGTGATTTTTTTTCGCGGCGAGAAAGACGAGAGCTCACAGTCAACTGAATTTCGCGCGATGACTGCAGTGATGCCACAAAAGCGAGAACAGAGAGGAAGCGCGCGAAGAGAGTTCGGGGCTTTTCATCAGCGTGACCATTTCCAGAGCACTCATTATGGTCGCGGATCGGATGTACAGTCCGCTTGGAGAATTCGGTTGAGTTTTGGAACAAAAAACTCGACTATGACGCTTTGTTGCAGAGGTGTTGTGTGTTTGAGGTCGGTGTGGTGTAGAGTCTAATGGAAGCAGTGGTTTTCTTTTCGGGTGTTTGTGTTGGAAGGGATCTTCAGGTGTATAATTTTGTTGTTACAAATTTTCCTTGTTTGCTTCTAATTGTTTTATCAAAATGATCGGTTTAGCGATATGATGGTAGAAATCTTCGTAGACATGCAATAATTTAGTTGTGTAGTCCCGCTGGTTAGATTTAATAATGAAAAAACAAACAAATATTTAAAAACAAATTCTTAACATCGTTTGACCTTGATGAAACAATATACGTACACTGAAATTTCAATTATCAAAATAATTGAATCAACAAAAAGTAATTAAAAATTGTCACGTGTACATGACATTTATCAGCTTCTTTCTGAACATTCTGATAGCTTTTTGAACGTATCTGTACATCCAATACACATCGAGTATATTGTACCGCAGTATAGAAGCACGTGCGCGTGACAAGTGTATATCTCTGTTGTGTCCCGCGAACGTCAGACACGAGCTTCACGCTCGGAGGACCATGATGTATCTCGACAACAGCAGCAGCACAGCGCGCGAAAATTTTACAGTCTTTTTAATTAAGAGCTCTAAACAGTGCTCCTTCAAACCTGAAACGATCGCTTTGATTTGTGGTCGGATTAACTGGGAGAAAACAACCGGTCTCGTTATAGTTTTAATAGACAGACTGTTGTTAATGTTCATTTTAAAAAATTTATATTTAATTATTTTGCGATATTTTATATATAGCTTAATTATATCTATACTTATTTCTTTAAACAAGCATGATTACAAATGTCTTTCACATCTGCAACTCTCGAAACATCCCGTATAACCCTGCATGCCACAGCATACAACAGTACACAGAAAAGTCTCCGGCCAAAACTGCATCATAAAAGACGCGTTTTTAAAACTCCCTCGGCGAAAGAGTGCACGATATACGCGCTATAATTTCAAAACTGCTGTCAGTATAGTTTCCAGGACAGCAGGCGAGCACTGCTCGAAAATATCTTTTTCATTGTGCGGCGCGGATGAACGTATGCGTGCGTATATATGTGGCTACAACTCGAAACACACTCGTCGGACGGATATCCGGTGTACCGCCGTAGGTGTATATATGTATACATATACATATATATATATATGCATGCCCTACGAGTCTTTGCGAGCGAGTAATGTGTCCTGGTATACGAGGAATCCGGTCGTCGACGGAACGACACTGCGGAAGGAGGGAAGATGATTGTGTTATATATGACGGTCCGATATTAATTTCGGGTAATCAATTATGTCGGAAGGGGGAACGTATTATAAGAGGATGAAAGGATGAGCTACGTTTGAGGATAGAATGTGAGAAATGAAAAAGTTGAATTTGTTGACTCGTAGTTTAGAAAGATTTGAATTCAATATGTAATCCCATCTTGCAATAAATTTAATCAAACGTTAAATCATTGAATTTTCCTCCACACGTCAACTTACTTACAATCAATACCACACTGATCAATCAAAAATCGACAAGCCGTTTTGCAGCAATCGATCCCTCAGGTCATGCAGTTCCGGCTATTAAAATCAATTGAGATTCGCAAAGATTAAACGACACAGCGTCGCGCGCGATAGCTTTATCTATACATATTCATATCCAGAGCATCAGCTCCGAGTTGATTCGTCGGCCACAGCTGCGCTGCTGTCGAGGGAAGTGGCCCCAATATCCGCAGGATATCTTTGCCCGAGGAATTCTATCGGCGGATATCCAGCGCGACGACGACGAGAGGCGATCGAACGAAAAATCCGCAAATAATTGTTTATCCTCTTACGACAATAGCCGATTCGACGCGTAATCCGAGCGTTTGCGTAATGAGTTTTTTTTCGGAGCGAGGATTAGAGTGTGAAACACTGGTTTTTTTTTTTGTTGGCGCATCTTGTTGGATGAATCTAGTTTCGTCGTGCATGCCTATAGAGGCAAAACTCATATACCTATGACGAGAGTTTTAAATGCACTAACTTTATATTTATAACAATTAGAAATAAAGATCAATTATAATTCTTTTTTATAAATATATTATACAAAATGAATATACCAAACTTTGGAAAACGGCAAACGGCAAACGGCAAACTTATATATGCATATGAATTATGAATGTAACGGAAGTGCAGTTATACGCTTTTTGCATATTTTTTCGTTCGCGAAAGTTCGCACACGTGTAATGGCTTGGTCTGCTGTAACGAATTTTGTGGATGTACTAGCTAACGAGTGGATTCATTCCGATTCAGTATTCCAGTTAAAAAATACATAAACATGAGTTTGAAAACAATTTAAATTTCGAAAGCAAACTCCACGTTTAACGATTGAATGTGTAAATAATTATTCTTCAAACCATAGAGCAGTGTTGGCTGAGTGGTTAGCGTGCTAGGCGCATAGACAACACTGTTCCAGGGGTCGAGGGTTCGATTCCCGGTGAAATCACACTCGGATTTTTTCTGAGTTGTTTTCAACGGGAAAAATACCCTGGACACCGACTGTTTCGGGGCGGGTTTTTTCCCGGAATTTTCCTTCAGTGTAATTCCGGGTTTTCCCTTGCCCCACTGGCGCAAGCCAGGGCGAATGCGAAACAATGTTAGGGGGTTATAAACGCTCGGTGGATAAAGTAGAGGGGTAGTAGCTAATCCGATGCTTCGGCAGGGAGCGCCGGCCTTACCGACGTGGAGCTGGCCTCTGAAATATGGGGCCTTCTCCGGGGCGGTTACGCTGGGGATGGAGCCGAGGCCCTCTGGGCTGAGAGTGTCGGCTTAACCGGCATGGAGTGCGTCTGAAAATATGTCCTCTCCGGAAAAGTCTCCCAGTTACAGAATCATGAGGGCACAAAAAATATGAGGTACAAATAATCATGGTAATAAAGTACGAGGTTATAGGTCACTTGCTAGGCCAAGGAGGCCGCAGGTGGATAAACCAATAAAAAAAAAATTATTCTTCAAACCATTGTCCTCTGATAACAGAGTTTTTAATTTTAATTAAGCTCAGGCAGAAGAAACTCATTCGAAACAATAATTAAACTGAACTTATGCAATTTCGCATTTTATCAATAACACCTGATGTAATCACTCAAAATCCATTAACCTAATCTTCAAAACTGATTATAACTCCCTGATATATAATTGCATTATAACAAACACGACCCATCACACCATCAAAATAACCCAATAATCAATATACCTTCGTCGTAAACCCAAAAACCTCGAAAACAAATACAATAAAGAACGCATATAAATCCCATAATATTATACACACACGCACATTATTGTTTACAAGCTGCGAACAATATACAATAAATAACACCCGAACCGAAAATCCCGCTCATCTCTCTCGACGCTATATACACGATGGAAGTAGTGCGTTATAATGGGATTCCTCACTTTCCTGGGAAGTTTGCTAACGGACCCGTGTGTACGTATATATACGTATGCAGTGTGTGGGTAGATGCTGCACGAGCAGTTTTCGCAATTAAATCATCGAGCACGTATGAACATCCGCGGACTGTTTCGCCCGGAGAGAATATTGCCTCGCGTTTCTCCCTAGGCTCAGCTCTATACTCTGCGTGTGTTCTCTGCATTGTATATCCTCTTCGGGAGAAAATTTCGCGAGATTGTTACGCTCGAATGTGATGTGCGCAAAAACTGTGACTGCGCAGTATCAGATGAGTTTTCTGTTTTGATTGGCAATTTTTTTGCTTACGCGAGTGCAGTTCTTTGTTTTCATTGCATCGACGTTATATACGTGAATAATTTAAGGAACGTCAGACTTGCTGAAAAACAAAACAAAAACAAAAAAAAAAATAAATGTCCAACGCTATTTTTCAAAGTTAATAATAGCAATTGTTTTGCACACGACTCTGGACAATTGTATATGCTGCAGTCTGCACAATTGCTCTGTTAATCTCTGCTAAAAACTATTAGCAGCACCGCAAACAATACTGATGTCTAACACTCATATCTCAGCGCGCATTCGGCTCACGTCGCCTACATAAAAACTCTCCCTGTATATTGTATATCCTTCTTACAACACACAGTAGCTCGAGCAGATTCTCAAATCGACCGATCTTTCAGCCGAGATTCTACGCGCCCGAACATAAGTAGGCTAACTAACCTTCTTCGACTTTTGCGATCGGTGCTCAACACGCGAACGTCTTCGAGAATATATGTATACACTGCAGCGCGTATAGTCATAACGCTCTGAGAGCAATTAGACCACGACTGTGCTAATAAGCGTCGAGCAGCGGCGCCGGCCAATTACACCGTAGTGCCCGATGCGTGCGCGGTTTTTCTCTTTTTTTTTTCTTTAGAAGAAATCTGTGGCTCGCGGATTTGGCGTAGAGCGGTATACGCAGGGGATTAAACAATTAACAACGCATTCGAAATTAAATGGAAAATTATACTGTATAGGAGACTTGATTTTCTATGTGAGACTTTATAGGGAATAGCAATAATCGCTGTTTGTGTATATAATTAGATAATTACTATATGTAACAATTACAAAAAATAGTTTGCAAGTTTGATGACGCATAGCTTGCGTATTGAGGGCTATAAAGTTATTTAAAAATTAAATTTACTATTTTAAAAAGTATATAAAGCGCCTTACGCCTTTTTTGTAGGAGATGAATCGGAAGGAGATCGTTTGGAAGGATCGTTGAAAAGTGCTTCGTTTCGAAACTCATGATTTGATAAGCTTTCCCGAGAAGTTTGTCGGGGAGTTTTTGCGGTAGCGCTATCGGTTCTAATTTGCTGGATGACAGCCCTGTATCTGTATGTTTCAAAACTTGCCGCTGAAGGTGTGGGGAGTGCGAGTTGAAGTTTCCGCGGTATTGGTTATAGAAGTTCCGTATGAAAACAAACATACGTGTGCAAACTTGATTTCTTTTTTTTTTATTATTAACTTGTTATAGTGCTAATTGCGTTATCAGTTTTAATTAAAACAGTTTTGGATTAAGAAAACATGAAGTCAACACTCTATTTTACTTTTATTTCTTGTAAAAGGTGAAAACGTATACTTAAATACTTTTAATACGAAGGAGCGATAGCATTTTTTTCTCTAGAAAGTTAAAGTACGTATATATGCGTTTATCTTTATAGTCCTTCAGAGAATCGTCCTCACGTCGACGATCAGCGCTACACGAGCAAAGATCGAGGATGATGATTCTGGTCACGACGTTAAAATTAACACGTTGATGCTGCCGAGTTGTATTTTCAACGATTACATTATTAATGTAATTGTCGAGTAACCTGGACATAGCCATTAGCGAAAGACTCTCGTCATTAGTATAATCGTTCCCTACCTCACACACACACTCACGTGAAAATTCAAAATTACTTTCCTAATGACATTTCATTTTCTCTAGCTATTGCAGTACAACAATAACGCTTCGTTTCGAATTTGGCGCGCTTCCAAATGGCTTTGGCGTTTTTACCTCGAAATTTCTTCTTTTTTTTATAATATGACCGCATCATCTATTTATTCGCTCAGAAATAAATAATCGTTACGGAAAGGCGTGCGAATTCGCCGAAGTGAAAATCGCTCGCCGGACTGCTCATGTATGCACGCAAGCGCGGCAATTTAAATGTATAAGAGTGTATAAGTACACGGACGGTCGCGTATAGCTAAATGTGCAAAGCTAAAAATGCAAATGCTTGTAATTCGCGCGATTTCTCCGCGTGAGAAAAAAAAACCGAATCACTGAACTCGCGTGGCGCAGAGACGCGGAACAAAAAGTGCTATCCATGAAACGTCTCGTGTTTTCGAGCAGGAAATTAGCGCTGCGCGATGACCGTCAATGCGATTGATGCATTTATAATGAGCTTGCGATGTTTTGCAGCGAAAGGCTTGTGAAGAGTTTTAGATTGAGTTTTATTTTTGGAAGCTTTTCTTTTTAGATCAATTATTTATGTATTATTACTCGCGAATGAAAATAATAAAACTATCATCTAAATGGTGATATAAATATACCTGAATATCGACCTATATCCAAAAGAAAAGCACAAAGATTCACAGCAGTACTAATTCAAAAACCAATTCTGCAGCCTCAGCAACTCTCACGGTATATAAAGCAATTCTTAAAGAGCTAATCCTCTGCGCAAATGAAAAACTAAAAATAATCCTCACCGACGTATTCAACTCGAGCACTTATTCATGTTATTCATCACGTATTTATCAAGCTTGAATATAACCAGGTACACATATAGCTCCAGAAAAATCCGGAGCACACAGCACTGCAATCCGCTCGATTCGACTTTTTCTCGAGCTTCTCTTATTTTTGGAAAACTATAAGTGGTACTTCCGCAAAGATGAAAGAAATCTCGTTAACCGCAAAGTTCGCGCTTTTTCACCTGCAATATCCGAAGAAATGCAATTGCTTCGCCAACTTTTTTATCATCTCTCGCGCGGCATCCCTTTGATCGTGTTATATACTGATAAATCGTGACCTAATTTCCAAATCCCTTCGAGGCTGAAAGTTTCCCTCTCTCTCGCTCTCTCTCTCTCTGCAAAGGGCAGATCGAACGACGAATGCACGAGGCATCTTCGGATTCGTAATGAATCGATGCAGCGCATTGCGAGCGTGCATGGAATATTGGGATATTTCAACTCGGTGCTTGGCTTAACAAAGGCAATCATTTGAGGCGCGCATTGGAAACAGCGAGAATCGCCGTGATATATTGGCTGTTAATTGAGACTCTTTTGTGTCGGAATTATTATTGGCTCGTTTCTTCTCTATATGTATAGTTAACTTGCTTTGCAAGAAATTGATTGTGTATGCGTGTGTGTGTGTGTGTGCTTTTGTCAGCGATTGATTTTTCATTGATATTCTTAGTATTTAATTTTCCGCGAAATATACAATCTTATAATTCATACTTACCGGTGACATTTCTGTTTCTGCCTTTCCTGTACCCACAATGCATCGCCTAAGTTATGCGTTCCACTCTGCACTCCACCCATTATTCAAGTATCGAGAGGACCTGAAAATAAATATGATTAACTTTAATGATGTGTTCCCTCATTATCAATTAAAAGAGTAATTTAAATTGCTTTCATATTGAGTCCCCGTGCATATATTCTCATATAAAATGCAATTTGTCATTTACGCGGGTATTGGGATAGTGTTTCTATACCGAAAAACCGTTCGATATAATTACATTTTTAATATATAGTTTGGTTCTTTATCAAACTGTACATTGTATGTTAATAATTAAACGTGTAGCTTAAATCTGCATTATAATATAAAAATTACACTAATTTTGTAGATTTCAAGCTCAACTAACAATAATTAATCGTTTAAATAAATTACATTTTTTGTAACATGATCGACTATGCAGATGCGCAAAGTCATTGCCTCTCACTAAAAAAATGTTATTTTAATTAAAAAAAAAAAAGAAAAAAAATTAAAATGGACTTTTTTACGTTAATTTATAAAAAGGTCTCTTCCCGCCACGCTTTAAAAAACTAGTTCCGGCTTCAGTCGGTAGATGCTGAAACCCGGTTTCGAAGCAACC
>UCQR01084547.1:1909-18011 GCA_900474235.1 Cecidostiba semifascia | reverse complement strand
TCTTTAATCGTCTTCCTCCAGAGGTGTTTGGTTAGTTTCAAAAATATCATTTTCAATATTTTTATATATATTTGAAATTATTTGAAAACGTGTAACTGATTATGAATCATTTTTACAGGTTTAACTGACTGGGAGGACAGTGATATTTTATCAAAGGTACTCGCTACTTCACAGCAAGAATATTTAGATAGT
Source organism: Cecidostiba semifascia (assembly GCA_900474235.1). Lineage (NCBI taxonomy): Eukaryota > Metazoa > Arthropoda > Insecta > Hymenoptera > Pteromalidae > Cecidostiba > Cecidostiba semifascia. Next base: position 17,819 of record UCQR01084547.1, on the reverse strand, counting down.
TTAAAGCAATCACACACTTCTGTGAGCGATTCCAACGACACAAAAGATTCGGCGAATAGTTGAGCGATGTATACTTTACAATGTTATATAAATATATATATATTTATATATATGAAAATTTTACATCTTCTCGTTTCAAGAGAAGTCATTTTAAAGGATTCGGATCAAGGATGTATACATTTTTACGTCATAGAGTGAAGAGAGAATCACTCAAAGATCGTGCAGTATTCCTTCTTCATCTTTCAATAACTATCAAATTTTTTTTAATAGTTTCTTTTACAAAAGCAAGGCCGTATAACCACTAATTTTTTGTTGATTTCTCGCGGATATCTTTTTCTCTTACTAAATTAAACTTTCTTTTTGTAAACAACATCTTTTGAGAGGTTTTATGAAGCATATATTAGCTGCATTCTGATTTGTATAATAAAATACTAAATAAAGATAAGACATTATACAAGTACGAAATCCGTTCGTACTTAGAGTATGTCTGAATATTGAATAATATTGAGCATTGTTGATGTCTCTCACCTTCAAGCCAAAATCCAAGACCTTCATTGAATACACGACCTTATATGTTATATATAGTAAGTCTGTTATGATTAAGTCTTGAGACGTTAGACAAGTAGTACTGCTATTTTAGCCGTTTGTAATACAGACGTCAAAATGCAAAATTGTAATTTTCAATTTGAAGCTCTACTGGGAAAAGGAACTTTTGGGTAAAATACATATTTTACCTTTAATTTTTCTGAATCTATTTGCATTCACGGAAGAAAAAACTATGAAATTTCGTGATTTTTTTTAATACAGGAAAGTGTATCTTGTCAAACGCTGTAAAGATTCCAAGCAATTTGTTATCAAGGAGCAAGAACAAAATTCTAGTAATGCTTGGATCAATAAGGTAATCATGCAAAAAACATTACAATTAGTATTTTTTTTTATTCAACAAAATTTGCGATATTATCAGATGATAACGGCAGAAGTAGAGTGTATGCAAATATTAAGACATCCCAATGTTGTCTCATATTATGGCGCTTGGCAAGAGTCCAAAAACTTTTATATTTTGATGGAATATGCTGCTCATGGAACATTAAGAAATCTTTTGGACAACAGATCTAGCCCATTATTGGAAGAAGTAAATATTCCAATCGTTATTGAATATACGTAATAAGTAAAAAAATGACTTATTATTACTATGAATTTTCATATGTTTTGTAGGATTGTTTATATCTTTTTGCTCAAGTCGTTATGGGGGTTCACCATATACATTCAAAAAATATATTACATAGGGATTTGAAGCCAGATAACATCATGTTGACTGGACGCATGGGAGATATAGTGAAAATCGGCGATTTTGGATTATCAAGAGACTTGCGAGAGTGAGTTATGAAAAAATGATAATAAGTAGCTAATAATTTGAATATTTATGATAGCTATTCATTTATAGGGACAACTTGAGCCATGCCGGATCGTACTGTTACATTGCCCCAGAAATGCTAAAAAAAGAACCCTACGATTTAAAAATTGACGTTTGGAGCATGGGTGTCGTTTTATACGAGATGCTTACTAAAGAACTTGCTTTTTCAGCAACGGTAAATAATATTCATTATTCCAAATTTTTGTTTCATTTTTTTTTCTTCTGGAAATGTGATTTTATTAATCGCATGTTGTCACTTTCACTGATTATTAGACTTTCAAGGAAGCAGTAGATATGGTCTGCACACAAAGGCCAATATTATTTAGATCGTCTAAGGTGTCTAAAGAAAGTAGAATTATGGTCTTGAAGATGCTGCAGCAGAAGGCTAAACTGCGACCGACTACTCGTCTTCTTTTACTTTGCCCGTATCTCGCTCCATATGTTGCTAAAGTATATTTGAATCTAGGACGAGCATATGCGACTTCTTCTCAAACTTTTGGATTCCATATTTTTAATCAATTTGTCAAAACGCCTCTTAAATAACTATTGGATTGTGGTACGAAAGTGTATAATTTGTTTAAATACTGCGTAAATAATAAATATTTCATGTGTATAAAAAGTATATATTTATTCTTTTTTTCTTTTTAATTTAAATTAAGTGTAAAAATCGTTATATTACAATTCTTGTGATGCAGAAGACAATCTCGCTGCAGTCGGACGCGCTGAAAAATAATTTGCAGGAGTTAGTATAGATGCCGATTATATTGGATTGAAGCGGACTTCAAGAGAAATAAAATACAAATTCTGATTGAAAGATTAAGTACTTGGGCAAGCTTGCGATTGAAATTTGATGTCATCAATGGCAAAACCACCGTTGCTTGCACTTCCTTCTAAAATTAATCGGAAAGACGATCGAGATTCCACGGTAACTTGCGCCCACGTCCACGAGGGTCTTGGATTGTTGAAACCTTTTGCCGTTATCGACCAAAGCTGTAAGAAATATTTATCCATTGTAATGGTGCACTTCAGTATGCGGATATTCTGAAGAAATACTGGTAGAGAATATAGTAGACGTGTACCACTTGTTGTTCAGAATCTTGATTCTCTTGTGACGATTCTGGTGATTCGTTGGCTTCCTGGTTGGCCGACATTTTAAGGATTCTCAGACTTGTCGATTCCTCGACACCAAAAGCCACGAACCAGAAAGTGAAACAAACAGACTCTTCGTCCGTAGCTAGGGTGACCAACGGCGAGCGCAAGCTGACCTGACGCTTTTGATTCGGAGAAAAGATGTCGAAGAAAACAAAGTCACCAGGAGAACCGAATGTCTTGTCAAGAAGTTGAGCTGGTCGATGATTCGGATAGGCTCGTTGCCACTGCATCCTGGGATCGTTGACTGCTCCACTACTGCTAACGTTTTCCCAGCCGCAGAGTCCTTTCTCGAAGCTGCAGTCCTGGGCTCGAACGAGCGCGCTGCTTGGCCTGACTGAACGAAATAAAATTAGTCACAAAAGTATATGCCAAAAGTCTTAGGCATAAGATAGCAGAGTGTACCAGTGCAATTGCCCGTGTAGAAGGCTATATCATCGATGGCAATGTTGCCGCTAGCTCGATTAGGGCCCCAGCTGCCCTCGAAGACGACGTTGAAGCGTCCCATTTTTTCTATCACGTTGGCCTGCGCGTAATTCCAGCTGGGACCCTGATTGTTGTAAAGCTGCCAGATTGGTATGGCGCTGTCGATGCTCTCGCCCACAGGCTGCACGAGAACTCTGAGCACGCCCAGGCTCGGTCCAGTTGCGTCGATGAACGACTCGAACATGAGGTACCAGAAGCTCAGGCATAGCGGGTCGTTGGGCACAGCCTTGATCTCGTTGCTGATGAGGTAGGCGCTTGCGCTACTGGCGGCCGAACTGCCTCCACCACCGCTACCACCACGGCTCTGCAATGCCATCAGGTACTCCTGGCGAGGACGAGATGCCGGCAGACTATAGGGCTTGCGCTGGTTCCTCGGACTCAGACTCTGCTGAGAGAGTCGCTCCCAGTCGGAGTTACCTTGGCCGCTGCTAATCCAGCCACACTCGTCGATCTCAAAACTGCAGTCCCGAGGAAAGTGAGTCGGCGCAGCCACTTGGGGCGATGCTGTCAGGCAAATCGTTCAATCTAGCAGCAGGCTAATAGTAGTGTATGTGTACCTATACTCGATTGTCTGTAGGTACCGTATTTTTTTTGTGCATTATAATAATACCAACTTGGACAAGGTCCGCTGGAGAAGGAGATGTCATCGACGGCGATGTCGCCCATGGCGGTGTTACCGACGCTGGCCTCGAGGACGAGTTGAAAGTCGTCGAGCGAGCTGACGGTGACGCGCGAGTCGAACCAGGAATTGCCAGCGTTGCCACGCAGTCGCCAGATCTCCTGCATCTGGGCTTCAAGGCTTCGGGCGTGACGTATGGAGATGCGCAATTCGCCGATACCCGAGCCGAACATGTGAAATGCAAAGTGCATGCATTGTGGATAATCCTGATTGTGAGCCGGCATGCCGGCGCTTACCAATCTGGCCAGGTCGCCAGGTCGCCTCGGGAAGCTCGAGTCTATGTAAGCGTAGCCACCGCCCCTGATGCTCGAACTTGCTGCCTCCCTGTCCATCACCGGGCCCGTCGTCGGTTTGCTGCTGCCCCGGCTCTACTGTGCGCATATCAACCATCACTTATATATAACTATATCTTATCAATTATATCGATATTTTAACAATAAGCAATTATTGTACTGACGATCGACCAGTCAAAGTCGTCCTCGACCTCGTTGCTCCAGTCGCAGAAGCCCGCAGCGAAGTTGCAAAAGCCGATGCAACCGATTCCTGATCCTATTGGCTGAAGATCAATGTCATCTATAGCGATGTAGCCACGGTACGAGCGTAGTGGATCGCTCGCCTCGACCGGCATCCCTTCGATGATCAGCTTGATAATTACATAAAAATTCCGCATTATTTTTAATTAATTATTACATTCCAAACTGAACAATTTCTACAACATATAATATATCTACAGTGTGAATTTCCGGATAGGTGTAGAGGATCTGCGCCTGCTGCCAGCGCCCGAGAACGTGATAGTGCGCGTGCCAGAGTACCTGGTTCACCGCGTTGTCTAGCGGAGGAACGTTCGCAGAACCACTACTGCTGCTGGTAGGGTTCGGAGTTGTACTAACAACAGGAAGTTGCGGAAGAGGAGCATCTTCGTCTGAAGCTGATGCAGACGATTGGTTCATCGCTTTGGTGACGCTCAAGCTGTACTCGTCGTAGCCGGGATGCAAGAGGACCCGTAGTCCAGCCGAACTCAGCCCGTCGATCGCATACTTGAACAAGAAACAGGTGCCCCCAGCTCCAGTGCTTCCCAGCTGAAGACTGTGCAGCAGGCCGTTCGGACTGCTGACTATTTGGTTCGGTCTGGGTATTTGCGAACACTCGATGAACGCGTACCTACGAGTTGTTAAATACTTCATTATAATTAATATTAATAATATTGTGCGGATGTATATAGGCATTTGTTTTGCAACTTACCCTCCCTCCATCGAGCCCATGGTCGTGTCGACAGCTGGTCCGCCGAGCCAGTTGCTCGTCAGTCCAGTACCGGCCATCCACTTGAGCGCTCCGTTTCCGTCCTGCCATTCGCAGAGCGCCTGAATGGGCGTAAGCCCAAAGTCACAGAATATCTCGTCGGTGGAGGCCGTCGGCACTACGGGGGCAGTTCGCGAAACTTGTCGTCTGACGATGCTCTTGTTTTTCGACGATTTGTCTGTGCCAATGAGATTGTATTAGACTTGTAAAATAAGTATCTACGTATATGCGCACTCGTTGTACATGACGAACGAAGTTAGAACGCGTGTTGTTATAGATATGTGCATACATATATGCAAACATCACCTACTGATGAACAACTCCGATGCACTGGTCGTCAAGCTACTGCAGCCGCTGTGGTCCGTCAAAGCCAATAATAAGTAAACGCCGAGAATGCAAGTCAAGACAAGACGTTGATAACTGCCTGGTCCTGTCATGCTCGCGTCAGAACTTTCGTAGTGATTTTCGTCCACTGCACTCCGCGTTACTGTTATATAGTGGATATATAGTGTCGAGCACATACACCTGGAGAGTAGTGCTAGTGTACAGGAAAACTTTTGCTGTCTGGCTCTCCACACGCAGCGGACAACTACTCGCCCCATTGTTCCGCTCCATAGCTTTTGTTCGTTACGCTCACTAGTTGCACGCACATGTGGCAAACAATGAATATCCTTCCTGCGACCGCTATGCTTCTGCACCTCTGCTGCACTTGATCACCTGATAAATTCCACGGTAAATGCCCTTTCATTCATTTTCAAATGCGAACGCTAACCGATATACAGTTATTTCCTTCACTTCCTATATTCTATATAATACTCGCTCTACATGTCCCACTATTATGTATAAATGAGGGCTATATCACCGAATACAAACGGCGCAATCAATATATAGTTCGACCATCACTGTACACATTGATGATAGAGATGATAGAGCCTACTCTATGATTCAATGTCCGAAAGCTGTAAATACATATGTCGACTGACTTGTATTAAAATAGAATATGAGATTCTTTTATAAAATTTACACCCAAGATTTCAGATTTTCTTATAAATAATATTTTGAACTATATGTTTTATGGCTCGATTATGATATATTAATTGATCCGATTGTATGGCCGCGTTGCAAAATGAAATCGGTTGGTATATGCTCTCTTGCCCGAGCTCTCGCCTATTATTGGACATCACTTGAGAAAACTATAAGTATTCTAATCCACAAAATGAATTTCTCAAAAGGAATCTTATATAATAAGTTTCGTAACTATCAGTCATCAGCCTCTCCAAACAATTGATTTATCGTTATTGTTGACGGAGTGTTGCAGACACCATCAGTGTCTAATATAATAAGGGGCCGTTTATAAGTACCTCTATAGTGTAGTTGGAGGATTACACCAACTCGTAGTTTTTGACTCGGCTTTTACAATAAAAACTGATATTTGTTGATCATTATTTTTATAAAAGTCGCTTTAAACCGACCCAAAACGATCAAAAACCTCAATTCGATAAAATTTGTATAAAAACCGATAAAATTTGAAAATCATTCATGACATTTGGTTATTATGGCATTATCTATACATATGTATAGGGGATACAACAAGAAAGGGCTTCAATTAAAAAAAAAGTTTATTTAAAATGGATGTTCAGTCTGTAAAGTCTGAAAAAAACTTAAAAAGTTATAATTATTATTTTTTTTAGAAACAGCAAACTAAAATTAAAATTTTTTTTACGAAATTAATTGATTTTCCCTTTTTTAAATGTTTATAACATTTCAATTTTTTTTTTAATAGAAACTTTGAAAAATATATTTCCTGATAAGTATACGAAAAGCGCTAAAGTGCTCGATATACATATCATCTAGGCGACCATATCAGTGACCAAAGCTTTTATTACCTACTCATTACGAATCGCCCGGATTTTCCGAAAAATTTTGGGAAAATTTTCACATTTGCACTCCAAAAATATTTTATTTCAATTCTTTGTAAAAATAATTTAGAAGAACATTTTTCTAATATATTTTCTTATAAAATGTATTGTTGATCGTTGAAAAATCGTTGAATTTACAAAAAAAACTCGCGAGTACAAATTTGATTTTCCGAAACTTCAACGAATTTTCAACGACAAACAATGCATTTTACGAAAAAATGTATTAGAATATTTTCATCTTAAATTTTTAGAAAGAATTGAAATAAAAATTTCTTGGAGTGCCAAAGTAAAATTTTTTCCAAATTTTTGTCGGAAAATCAGCAAAATACATAAGAAAAGCTTTGGTGATTGACTGGACCTCAATCAGCCACGACGACCGAGGACCTCTCTTTGGCGCCTAGACTAATATAACAAATTTGGCGGCATAACGACTTAATTGCACTATATTTTTCCATCTTACGAGAAAACAGTAAAGATATTCTGAAATCTAAATGGATGATTATATTGGAAACTTTATATCCACCTAAACCGGCAGTTTTAAGATTTAAATTCAGCACCGTATAGAGTTTCACAACTGTGCAAAAACATGAAAATTCGATTTTTTTCGAAATCCCAAATGAGAACAGGCTATCTTTCAATACAGATCTCAGCAGCATAGCCAATTTACTTCGAACTTGTTGTTTGGTCACTACTTATTAAAAAAAAAAAATTGTAAAAATTAGTTACACTTATTACACTTGTGATTAGTGATTTACAATAAAAGAATGACTGAATGATAAGATAGACAGTTTTCAAAAATCAATATTGTGTAAACGTTTTATTTCTTTGTTTTTATATAATTTATACAACTGTTCTACAGTTGTTGACATTATATTAACTTATCATAATATTTGATCTAACAATCTTTACAATAATACTTTTTGTAATTTCCCCATCATTTTTTTAAAATAAATAATATCGTCACTCTAAAACTCTGATGCTCATTTACATCAATAAAGTTAACATTTTGTACATAAATCTCTACGATTTCGTGTCCAAGAAGAAACCAAAAGTAGTTGTTAAGCAAAATTTTCTCTCCTAAACAGCATGTATTTATATATGTACAATAAAAATACTTAAAATTGTTTTATAAGCTTACAGATGAACCAGTTCATCAAAAAAAAAAAAAAAAAAAAATATAGGATTTTTACTCACATCTTCAGGAAAAATACACACTCTTTTTCGGGTGCCTAGAGACAAATGTGTATTTTACTTTCTTATGTGTGAGGAAAAATAATATACGCACCATGGGAGGAAAATTGAACAGCCCACACGTATAAATTGCCACCCGAGCCGAAGGTGATGCATGCTTTTTCCTCCCTAAGTGCATAATGCACTATTTTTCTATTGTTAGCTTAATTTTGATTTATCTACATCAATTGCTTTGTCTAACACTTTTGTACTGTCATCAACTTCCTCGTCACTTTTATTTTTCTCATTGCATATTTGCTTTGATTCTAAATTTAAATTTTTGGATTGAGTGAATTTTGAATGTTGGTCAATCATTGTACAAGCTTCCAAAACATATTTATTAAAAATTTCACTTTTGTCCAAGTAAACATGATGTCCTGCTCCAGTTATAATCTATAAAAACCAAAAAATTGATTCAGATTATAGGATAGGTATTATTATTTTTCTTAATATAATTAAAATTAAAATTTTTAACTTCTCTTGGATTGTACAAACATAAAAAAAACCTTATTCATACATATATTTAAGAAAGTATTGTATTTGGATTTCTAATTACCTGAACATTAACATAGGAGGATGACCTAACTTGTTGAATTGTTTCACCTGCTGTGTTGTCCACCCAAGATCTACTTCCATAGAGAAGTGTTACAGGAATTTTATGGTCTAATTGATCAATTCTTTTTATTATTGGATTTTTTGCCCATCCAAAACCATGCATCATAGCATGGAAGGCGCTTTCTCCTCTGTTATACATAAACTTATTAAATTAAACGTTTAGAGAAGTTAATTTTAATCATCATATTTTATACTTACGAAGGAGTTTGAACATTGCATTGATGTATATATTGTGATATAATAGTTGGATCATCTTTCAGAATTGGTGAAAACTTCTTTACTATATCAGGACGTGTAGTTTCAATAAGCCACTGGCCTAAAATAAAATATATTTTGTTTAAAAAAAATTATTGTTTTATTAAAATTTATCATTGAATTTAGAATATAAAGTAATACCAAATGGACCAGCAAATCTTACAGCCCATAACGGATTTAATGGTTGAACCATATAAGCTATTGCTTTCAACCAAAGTGGAGCATGTGATTTGTTAACAACATCAGTTGGTCTTTCTGGAAATCCCCAAGGATCAGCAAGAATCAGATGTTTAACTCGTTCTGGATATTGAATAGCATATGATGCTGCTAAAAAGCCACCCATAGAATGACCAAGTAAAACAAATTTGTCTAATTGCATTTCCTTTCTCCATTCCTCTACTGATCTAACTAACTGATTTTCAGCTTCCTCAGCTTTCTTGCTAAAAACTGGTCGACTGCTTCTACCAAATCCTGAAATTATACAAACAGAATAAAATTGAGTATCTTTTACTATTTCTTATTTTTTAATCAAAATTACAAAAAATTATATTGAATGCAATTTACCCAACAAATCTATAGCATGAACAGGCCTCTCCTTAGCTAAAGAATCAAGATTTAAAACCCATAGTGCAACACCGGCTCCAAGGCCATGCAACAAAACAATTGGTACTTGTGATGATTCTTGATTCAAAGACAAAGTCCAGATTTTGTCTGATTCTCCCACAACTGCTCCAATATCAACATATCTTCCCCTGTATGGTGTTTTTAAATCTGCAAGGGATATAAAATATATTTCATTGAATTTTCTGTTACAATGTGAAAACCAATCAATTTTCTATAAGCACTCACACGAGAGTATTTTTCTTTCCACTGTCCTGAGCATTGTTGAAGAAGAACGTGACCAGCTAAACCATTCCCAAAACCAGCTGAAAAGATACACAAATTGGAATCATGACATTAATGTTTTAAACTTCTTCAACCACAACATGTTTTATATAGATTAAGCATTATAATCATTGCATAACAACTGTAGGTACCACTGTTGCATCGTTTAATATGCAGTAATTATAATCTAATGTGATGCAGCTGTTTTAATATCAATATGTAGAGATAATAATAAGATTGAAACAAAATAACCATTAATGATACAACATTACATTATAACATGCAAATATTGATTGTTACATTATATTATGCAATAGCGCATAAAGCAATAATCAATAAAATGTTAATCTTTAATTGTAATACAAATTAAAAAGTTGACAATTAGCGATCCAATATCAAATTGATGAAAAAATTTGAACTATAAGTAAATTGGAAGCTTCAAAAAGAAGTTGCATGATCATATAGTAATACAGAATAGTATCTTGAAAAGTATATAATGTGATTTTATCGAACTAAGCATATTCACATACCCAATATGAGTTGTTTTTGGCCATTAGGTTAGTTTTTTTTTTATGCAAAGTCCATTTCACTTATTAATCCATTGTCAACCAAGTTAATAAAAACATAACCTGAGATACTCACGTGTTTGATTGGAGTTGAACTTCGTCATTGCTGTCTGTTGCCATGAGTTTTACTTAGTTCTTGATCTATATATATAGATACACTTTTCGTTTTTAGTGAAAATTTTAAAAGTTGTTCTTTGGTTTTGTATAGCGTTGAATCGATTAAAATGTTCGATGTTTTTATATATTTAATATGCGTTATCATAGTCACAAGAATGATTGGTCATGCCATGACGTCGCAGTGAGCTGTCACATCGAAATATAATGATAAGAATTCTATCACACATCACAATAAAATAGTAAATAAATTCAAATGTTTTTAACTTTCTGACAAAAATAGCCAATTAAAACTACGTACTTATAACAATGATTCTTTGTTATTTGTCAGATACCTTAATAAACTGACAATACGAACTGCTATTGCATGGCTAAAGAATGTCTGCCAGATAGGATGGACTCTCGACAAATACTATCTATATGTATACATGTATTTGCCTATTTTGTTGTTATGTGTTGTGTATACTGTGTATACGCGTGGTGCGGTGGGGGTCTAGCGCTATACTAACGCCATCACTGCCATATACGAGTAAAGTCATAAACGCACATTTTAAATTTGTTATAAAAATATTATGAACAAGGTATAAATTTACATTAATTACAAATGCGAGTATTTAATTTTTTGTTTTGATAAAAATATATTTAATAAATCTACAACTGATGAGATCAGAATGCCTTGAGTTGATACTTATCTTATTGGTCTACATATGCATAGTTTTCACAGTCGAATAATATATGCATATATATTTTTTCCTTCTCAGCAAGTCAGATTTAAAAAAAATATAGTCTGTTACTCTATCTTTACTCGTAGTGAATTCATTAATACATGCTTCTGATAATCTGAGACCATCAAATTACATAACAATATGATTGAAAATGCACGCTATTTTCCTTTAAACTGTTAATGCAGAATGTGTTATTATGATGAATATATTATACAATTTTGATTTTTTAACGATATTTTTAAGATTATATCGAGTTCAAATTTTAAAAATAAATATTGATAACTCATCAATTTAAATTTTATTTACAACATTATCAAAACAGTCTTGCAACAGTATGAATGTAAATTATTTTTTTATGTAATCACAGTTGGTTTATCCCGTCCTGTATACTCTTGAAGTTTACTTAATTTAAGTGATATATCAACAAGTGGTTTCAGGACGATTTGTGGATCCAAAGTAAATGTAGATGGATCTGCTTCATAACTTTCAATGTATAATCTAATAGTTGCACCAGAGCTGCCAGTACCAGATAAACGAAAGATTACTCGTGATCCATCTTCAAATAATATTCTGAGGCCCTAAAAAATTAATTGGTTGAAAAGATTTATGAAAAAATGATTGTACAATTTTCTAACAAATGTATAATTTACCTGCTTTGTGGCTATGCTTCCATCTATGGGGTCTTTATATGAATAATTATCAGCCTCTTTAACAACATAAGTTTTGTTTTGTGAAGCAAGTTTTGTCCCTACAAAATCTGACTTCTTCATTAATTCTTCAACATAATTCATCATTTCATTAGATTTATCAGCATCACAGTTTTCATAATCATATCTGAAATAATACATAAATCAATATTTTTGATTATTGGTGATGGTGTAATTTATAGAACATAAAAATTAGCCTATATGAACCTAGTGAAAAAATTTCTCCCATAAGTACTCCAGTGATCAAGCAATATTTCTTCAACTGATTTTCCAAGATTAGCAATTACACTAAGCCACGCTAAACTAGCCCAAATGCCATCTTTTTCTCGAATATGATCTGAACCTGTACCAAAGCTTTCTTCGCCACAAAGAGATAGTTGTCCAGCATCCATCAAATTGCCTATTTAAAAATAATATTTATAAGTTAAAAAAGGTATTAAAAACTCAAGAATGTTACTAATTATGATACTAAAAAATATGTCTTACCAAAATATTTCCAGCCAGTAGGTACTTGATAACATTGTATGTTTGTCTTTTTAGCCACTAAATCTACAGCTGCTCCAGTTGGCATGGATCTAGCATAGCCCTTTATTCCAGTCTTTTTGAAATATGGAATAGCATTTAAATTAGCAGCTAAAACAGCTAAAGAATCAGATGGATTTACAAAAAATGCTTTCTTTCCAATAATCTGAAATAAAATAAGTACATTTTAATTGAACACAGAATGCAATTTGCTATAGATAATATTTAAAGTAAATACCATGTTCCTATCTCCATCACCATCAAATGCTGCTCCAAAATCATATGGTCCAGTTTTTACAGCATTAACAAGGTCTGCAGCATAGGTCAAATTTGGATCTGGATGCAAGCCTCCAAAATCTTCTTTAGGGACAGCATTAACTAAATCACTACTGCTCACACCTAATTCTTTTCCAAATATTTCACTTATGTAAGGGCCAGTCACTAAAACAAATAAACATTGTAGATAGAAACCCCAAAAGAGAAAAGATAGTTTTCTAAAATAAAATAACATTACCTCCATTCATAGCATTGATAAGAACTTTAAATTGAGGGCGTTTATCACTTCCTTGAAGTAACTGTTTAATAGCTGGGAAATCAAAGATTTCTTTCATCAAAGCAGTATAATCATTTACAGAGTCAATAATATCTACAGTAAATGGTTTTCCATCAATCTGTACAGTAGTGCTTTGAACTTTTCCAATATCAATCTCAAGTCCAGAAACAATCTTGTATTTCTTTAAAATTTTTGTTATTTCATAAATTTTGTTTGTAACAGCATCTGGAGCAGGTCCACCATTCTCACAATTAAATTTAATACCAAAATCTCCATTAGGTCCACCTGGATTATGAGAAGCGGTTAAAACAATTCCTCCCAGTGTTTTATATTTACGAATAATGTTTGATACAGCAGGTGTAGATAGTATCCCTTGTTGCCCAATTAACAATTTTGCTACCTGTTAAAAATTAAAAAAAAACAATGGGTAATAAAAACTATTGAATATGAAATTGTTTTCAAATTGATGTCACATAATGTAGGTCTATGCACTATCACATTTTTTTTTAAATAGTCTTATCACGCTGCGCAGTAATGATAGACTGCTTGATGGCCAAGCTTTAAATTTATGCAATCACTATATACATGCAGAGATATCTAAGTGTATATAAATTCTTAGAATAATAAAATAAATTTTGTTTATATGTATTGACAAGAAGAATGAAAAACAAGTGCAATTTTTAAATAAAATGAATGAAATAGCTAGATTTTGCAAGAAATTATAAAATACATACCCCATTAGCTGCAGCGATTTTGATAATTTTCCGAACCGCATCTTTGCAATAATAACGACCGTCATCATCGGCAACTAACGTGCTTTGGTTGAATTTATTACCCAAAGCATCAAGTTTTGCTGGAATAAAATTTCCTGTGTAATACTGTTGTTGAAAAACATTAACAGCTTTTCGAAGGCCAGAAGTACCTGGCTTTTGACCTTCAAAAACTATTGTATCAACTTGCGAAACCGTTAATGAAGTCATTACTGTTTAGATAAAATAAGAAGAAAAATTGATTGAAAAAAATTAATATTTTACAATAACTAACGAATGAATAATTAAATTTTTTTACCTCAAATAAGGTGTAGCCACTAATTTATTGAAAAATGATAATAAACCTAAAAAATTTCAGTTAGGTGCGGTTGCCAAGTTGCCGAGACTAGCGAGATATTATATATCAATGACAATCAAGGGCACAAAGTAAGCCGGTATAGTTGACGTCTACACAGCTACCCGGCTCGTCTCAGCTTGTGCTAAGATCGAGATTTGGACCAATATAGTATAAGATCAAGTAAATTGCACAATCAAGCAGACGAACAAACTTTATATAGAACTCTGGCGCATGCGCGTTATTCGAGAATAATTGCTTAGTATGCACGATATCATTTATAGGTACACCTAGATCATATCGCTGAGCTATAAATATTGTTGGATACACTTTAATTACCTATACAATTTCTTGAATTACTGGAATATGAAGAATCTTCTGTTATGTCTATTGTCTATCCATTGTGATGAATGTCGTTATTCTTTATTAGTAAATTAATAAATAACTTTTATTAATAAGTTCATTTTAATATATTTTCCAAGTACCTGTTAGATCTACCTGACAATAATGGTATATAAAAACTTATTTTCAAGCGATCAGTTCAAATGGATAGGCTAGTTTTTTTATGTATATTTGCATATTTTTATTGTTTGACATTTTATAATAATAATAATAATAATAATAATAATTACAATAATATGAAAAATATCTTTACAAACACAATATTGTCAATTTGACAGTAACCAGCAAAATACCGATAAACTCAACTAAAAAGGGTAGTTTGAAAAAATATGTCTATATTTATAAAAGGGTTCTTTGTTTTTGGAATAATGGATCTTTTATAAAAAGATTAAACTACTTCGTAGTTATCAGTGAAAAAGACTGTTTCTACAGAATGTTTTACTGGACTATCATCTTCAACAAGCATAACGTCATTAATCTGCAATAAATTAAATGATTTTAATAGGTGTTTGAAAATAATTTAAAATATTGTCAATGTAATTAAACACAATAAATTACCTTTATTTTAGCATATGGTGTTTTAGATGAAAATGAAATATGCAGAGGGAAAAAGTCTGAAGGTCTTGAGTTTGGTACTGCAAACTCCATTAATCCATTTTTTGTCGTAGCATCAATAATGGGTATTGACCAGATTAATGTATTTTTCTTTGCCTCGTGAGTATACTGACCTTCGCATTCATTCACAACAGGTTTTGCACCAGTAGGTAGTGGAATGTTTATCTGAACATTGTTTAGTTCCAAATCTGTATGTTGTAGATCATACTCAATATTTACATCACAGCCTCCTTCAGCGTTTTCAGATGGCCAACAATTTACTTGAAAGAGAATTAAGACATGAAATATGACAATATACAAATGTAAAACTATGTTATACATATAATATGAAAAATTGTATACAACTTACTTGAAATTGGTAGTGCAGATTCATCTTGACCTTGAAAGCGCCACTTTAATACACCAACATCTGTATGCAGAGGAAATGGTTTTGATGGAACTTTCAAACCAATCTGCCCTTTTGTTTTGAAAAGTTCTTTATCCACATTTGGATGCGTTTGTAATTGCATTCCTCTTGTATCTTTATTATCTATTTGCACACGAATGCGGCCCCATTTCTCATCTGATATATTTAATGTTACTAAACCACCTAATTCGAAATTCTGCACACCACCATCTCGACTCATTCTCACATTAAGTTTTTCTTCCTGTTTTAAATAGACTCTAAAAAT
>UCQR01084540.1:17381-27940 GCA_900474235.1 Cecidostiba semifascia | reverse complement strand
ATATAAAGCATGGAGATAAAAATAGAAGCAACCCTGTGGAGAGTGTATCGAGAGCAGCCGAGCTCGAGAGCCGGCCGATCAACATTTTGACGCGCGCTCTGCACACTGTTGCTGCTGCTGCTGCTGCTGCTACCTATTGCATCGAGGAGCGCCAAACTGTTGTTGGCTGTGCACTCGAGAACCCGAGAGGCCTACTACTGTACTGAAGCTTGATCGTTGCTCTCTCTCTCTATCTCTCTCTCTCGCTCTGTGTGCACGTTATAATTTGCACTGCACACATCAGCGTGCATCAGCGTTATTCGTAGTTGGCTCCGCTGGAGTGTGTTTGATGCGATGCGTTGGCTATGGTCCTCGGTGTATACGAGGAATTCTATAAAAAATTATATTCAGTTTTTTTTTATGGTTACGCTGGGAAACTGTCTTCTAATTGTTCGATTGATATTTTCGAAGATTATTGATTTAAATATAATGATATTATTTTTTATGGAATTAAACTTCATACAACGAATCGCCAAAATTTTGCAAACACACACACATCAGATCTGATTAGATCTCGACTGTATACATATATGTATATAGCTATACATTGGTACATACACGTGGTCAGCTGTGAGCCTGCATAAGCAGCATCAGCAGGGATCCCAACTATTGGCAATCCATTGTTCTGTTTACTTGATCATGGCCGTATAGCATCGCGCGGCGCCCGATGATATATCTATATGTATATTGGCCCGCTGTGTATGTGTGTGTATCTTTCTGATATGCAAGTCCCATAATTTAGATTGTATCAAAACCGATCTTCTATATACACTGTACTGCATTTAGAATATATGAAGTGTCGTTAGGATATATACCTAACGTGCGTATGCGAAACTAGGCTATTCGATAATAGAACTACGCGAGAAAGGTGAATCTAATTAAAAAGGAAATCGTTCTCTCCATTTACGAGAGAGCCATTTCCATATATAGCTTACTGCGCACACATACACACAGCGTTCATTCGCGAAAAAGCCATCCAGCATCGAGCTCGCGATGCAGACCGATAAAACATGAATGACGGCCCGTAATAATTCAATTTAACGAACACACTGAGAGAATACGTATATATGTATACATACCCCCCCCCCCTCCATTTCTCTCTATGAAGATCACTGCACTGAGTGACACTTCAGCTGCAGCCAGCAGTAGCAGCAATGTGCATATAAACGCGCTATATTTGAACGAAGCCGCCGCTGATGCTACTCTCGCTTCTAATCCAAGAGCTTACCGGACTTAAATATTCATTTTCATTTGGCTCGAAGCGCTCGTGCTCTTATTCATTATTTACACGATTATACTTTTAATCGATCGCTTCCGCGCTCTGTGTCTAATGATGACGCGCGATTCGTGCGAGGCTCTTGAAAAAGCACTGCATATGCCCACGTCATATAGTGTAAGCTCATGCATATTTATACGAGCTGCAGCAGTGGGAAGTATACGAGGATTTTTACATATATGCGCGACGATGACACCGCGGGCTGTATTCTCGCATGCATTATGATAATATACAGCGGCTCATTGGGGTCCTCTGTGTGCGCTTGCATGTTGTATGCTTGGATTTTTTTTTTAATTTGAACAGAGATAGCGTGTAAGGAGGTATAGGAAATAATTCTGAAGTTTTATGGGTGCGAGACGAGTAGTAAACCAATAGGGAACAGGCATACGTTTTTAAATTATTTTTAAAATTTGAAATATAATGTAAGGTTAAAATTATTGTGTGCGTGAAAGAAATACATTTTTTCTTATGCTATTTTTATTAAAAAAAATGGAATTAGCCGGATTCCGTGTCTGTTTTCTGTTGTATACCATTCGTGCGAAGCGCGTTGTTTGCGTGTCAGGCGTGTATTGCTTGCTCAAAGAGAGATAAAGGGAAAGAGAGAGAGAGAGAGAGAGCTTTTGAGTGAGTTGTCTGAAAAATATATCCTTGGGTTAATGAACGCGCCTTTTTCGCGCTTGCTCGAAATTGTTCCGAGTTTACTTTTCATTTTCCCGACACACCGAGATTTAATTAGACGTTTGAAAGTTTGTAAATGTTGTCTTTTATAGTCCTCGAAACTTGGCCGTCAATCACGTCGACTCGAAATTTATATCAAGCAGAATCAATTTTTCCTCCTTTCTCGATCTGTGTATACTTGCTACCAACGAAGATAAAAAAAAATGTATATGATAAGTACAACCGCAAAGGTAAACAAAAATTTTGCAAAGTCCCTCGGCGAATTATTGAACTTTGGCCGCCGAGTGCAAATATCGATAATTCAAATCAAGTAGTATTGACCGAGCTGCCGATGATGTATTTTAGGCCACAGCGAATTGGATCATCCGTCTGTTTCATTTATTACTCATGGCATAACGAAATTGCACTCGTCGTATACGCTCATTCTGAGAGCAGCTCTCATGTCGTCGGCTCTGCGTTATATACGTTTATCGACTTTTTTTTTCTTTTACTCTCTCTCTCGGCGCCTGTGAGAATCATCATTTTGTGTCTTTTGAATTTGTTGAATATCGTGTGTTCTAAATAGCCACAAAGCATTTCTCTCTCTCTCCACAGGTCTTCCTCGCGAAAGTGTATATCACCTATCTAAACTTGCCACTATACACCCACGCCGCCTCGTCTTAACGAGCGTTTCCTCTCTACATACACACACTATATATATATATAACAACGTTCAGGCGACATATTTCGTGTGTGGAGGGGCGTGCATGCGACACGTCCAAAGTGGGTCGTCGATTAAAGTGCGCCATGCGGGCGCGGATTTGCGCCACGTAATTAATTATATCTGACGAGTTTGCTAATAAGAATGTGTATATATAGTCTGCTTTTTGCGTTTTCCATAATGATGGATTCTCGGAATCGTTAACGGAGGAAATTCTGAAAATGGAAAGAAAGAAAGCGGGGGGGAGGCAGCCTCCAATTCATTTTACTTTCCTTTCACTCTTTCTTTCTCTGTCCACTGGATCTAATGAAAATTTCAGCGTGTGCGATTGCACGATACACGGAGAAAAAAAAGCTCAGCCACGTTAGTTGTGTGTGCTAGCATGTTATAGAATCAGTCAGTGAATTATGGTACCAAGCTACAGTCGCCGTGAAACGAAACAGTTTTGGACTGGCCTTTCCCCCACCGATTGAGCGAGCCCAGCTCTCTATAGTCTCTGGCAAGCGAAGACAGATGGCGCAAAGGCACTTTTTCATTTCTCTCATCAAGAATCTGTGCGCTGACTGTATACATATATAGCAGTGTGCCGCACCTATGCCAAAACAGTCTTGTTGGGATGAATGCTGCTTATGGGCCACTCATGCTATGATTACCGTATATATAACTGTAGTGTACTATTTTTTACAGTTGTTTCTCTACTTTCCTTATAGCGCTTGGATTTTCGAGTTTTCACAAAAACATTTTCGGCTATTTTGAATTCATGTGCCGGCGGGTCACGAATAATTAATGCGTAAGGGGTGTAGCGCGAAATTGCGCGTTTAATTAAAATAGCGCCAGTATTATAGCGCTGTTATGGAATTTATTTCCACTTTGTATACGCATCCTAGAGAGCTTCTTTCTATTTTTTTTACGTTGTTAACCAAGCGCATGCCTGCAATTATCTTTTTTTTTACGTTCAGGGTTGCCCTTTGAGATGTACAGAACACATAGGTACTGTTCGTTCTTTAAGATTCGGAAAGTATGGGTAGGAGAGTACGGTTCGGCATATTATTTTACATGGTGCCGGCGTAATAGACCCGTATACCCTACCAAAACGGAGCCACTGAACTCTATACTTTTCATTTAATCTTCCATCGTTTCTTAATATAACAATAACGAAAATTATATCAATGAATACGCAATAGAACAATATATTTCCGAGAGAAAGTCAATCGTTTCAATACAATACGTTTATAAAATTAACTACAAAATACTATATATATACCTATTATATATAGAGACAGAGCGGTACACTCACGTTTATCGAATGTAATTACGGCGTTTAACGAGGCGCCTCTATCTCTCCCGGTAAACGAATGGCAGCTTACGCCCGTTGCACACTCCTTATTAATATTTAATGAAAGCCTTAATGAGTTTGCGTAATAAAGGATTATTTAATCTGCACGCGTCGTCGCCGTTCACCCCGTGCTCCTATATATATATATATATAGATATATACATGGATGCAGGCGTATCACTGCAAACTACATGATGTATATAGCGGCGCATAATAAGAGGCTGTCCATGACGCGCACTCTAGCTCTGCGATGCGTCAAGAGGATGATCCCAACGTATAAAAAATCGATATTTGGCGTGTGTTTGAAAAATATTATTCAACGACATGATGATGTTTTGTATTAAAATTTTAAACAGATTTTTCTTATATATAGTCGAAGAAAATCCCGAAAAAATATTCCTGCAGGCTTCGACGTCACATTACGCCGCGCGCTGCCGTTAATCGAATATTTTACACGCGTGCGTGCAGGCAACAATAAAGTTTGCATCAAGTCCAGAAAGTGAGTTATATATTCCCTCACCCTCGCGCGCGCGCGCGCCTATAATATCATCTTTTATGAATTCCGCCCTCTAGCGGCTACCGGCAACTTCCACATCATGGAAACCTCGTTATCCTCTCTCCTTCCCTCCCTCTCTCTCTCTCTGTCTATACTCGCTAAATAGTTTTTCCATCGTCGTCCCTTTTTTTGCGCCTACACACACACACACAACTATGCTCCCTTTCTTTCCCTCTTGGAAAAGAGAGAGAGAGAGAGAGAGAGAGAGAGAGAGAGAGAGAGAGAGAGAGAGAGATAATAGCTTCCCCCCCCTGATGTGTGTCCGTGTGTTATTCCTATACGCAACTGCGTCATTACTTATTAATGAATTTTTCAGACCGGTTATTCGTTTTTTGCAGCACGCAAGGGTGTGTGCGCGCGCGGTTATCAGGTTAACGCGGGGGATGGTATGAGAATAACTTATATATAGAGATTTAGAATTTTACGACGTGTAGAGAAGGTATTAGTATTATTATGAGAGATTCGGTCAATTCATTCGAGTATGTATTTTATATGGCACCGACTGATTCATACACACGAAAGGATTTTCTCTACTTTTCGATCGACTTTAGTATTAGATACTAAAAACTACTATACACCTTCTTACACGCGATTCATCTCTCGAGTAAAAAAGCTTGACGCGTCAACAGCCTCGTTGAGAGAGAGAGAGAGAGAGAGAGAGAGAGAGAGAACAGCAGCAAAAAAAGTCATCGTCGGTCTCTCGCCCTCCTCTCTCGGAAATTCTCGTCGTGAAGAAGCAGCTGGCCTAATCTCGCGAGTCATGATGCGCGCGTGAGAAATAAAGATAAAGCGTCGTATGTGTGTGTGTGAGTTGGAGGGGGCCGATAGAGATCTCGTGCAAAATAGATAAGGGAGATGAATACATACGAGAGCCGCTTGATTTATTCAGCCGCGTGCGGCGATGTGCGCGAGCGTGATAATGCGATGATGTGCATAATTTCATTGGGTCATTGGGGAATTGTTTATTAAGGCGGTGAAGGAGAGGATAAATAATGTGTTTTTGTTGCCTTTTTTTGTGGGTTGAAGAATGACTTGATGGGGGAATGCATTGTTTTGTGTTTGTTCCATCATCAGGTATACGTTTTTGCGTTGGAAGCTCTCAGCGTAAAGCTGCAGTTAATTAGTAAGTTTTCACACAACATCAAAAAAAAAATTAATAAATCGTATGATTCAGCTGTTGTCGCAATGTCCAAATATCGACTCTGTTGTAACCGTAGAAAGACAAAGCGTTGTAAAATCGAGCTTGCAGTGTATAAGCGACCATGTGTCTCGGAAAGTGAATGCTGCGTCGTACACACATATAGACACACGGAGAACAGCTGTGGGACGACGAATGATGGATGGAGATTAAAATGTTTGGAAAGGATCGACCGCGTATATTGTTTTATCGGCGAAAACTTCAAGTTAATAGTTTATCTAAAAATCTGCGAACGAACGAGAAAAAAAAAACACTAGAATTCGAGTGTCCGCAATGCCGGGAAGCTGACAGACACACACACACATAGCGCTGTGGAGCGTCTCTCGTTCCCCGGCGGCGGTAGGCCGATATCGACCGGGACGCGCCGCCGCGCCATGGAGACGGCGACGGCGGCCAACGGAGGGAGTAGTAGGGAGTGTATATAGTCGCGGGCAGAGAGGCATCACATCGCTAAGGTCGCGGTTACGACTCTTGGCCTCGGCGAGTCTGCGAACTCTGCGACGCGCTGCGCTGCAGTGTTATACTCCTCTACTCTCTCTCTCTGTTTTCGATTGAGCTTGGAATTTTAGCTATTATAATATAGCTATGTATAGCGAGGCTAGTTTTCCTCGAGTTTCATATGCCGATGCTTTACGAGAGTAATAATTGTACTGTCCGTTTTAGCAGCGTCGACGAGCTCAAAAGTAGTGTAATATAAACTCGAGAAAGCCGAACGACAATTCATCGTGACACTTTTGGATGGATCTCTCGCTATTGGATCAATAGCTGCTTTATACGATGTAACTAATAGAGAGAACAACCGCGAAAAAAAATTCGGAGCACCGTGTGTGTGTGTATAATTGTCTCTATTTTCGGAGCTAAAATCTCAATCCATCCGTCCTCCCACTATAATATACTGCACGGCAAGAGAGAGCATCAGGGTCTAACACACGTGTAGCAGCAGGGCCGCGTTGGAATAAGCCTATAGCTTGCCGCCGCGCAGTTCTAGTGGCCTCGTTAGAGGCTAAGAAGTGCGCCAGTGGCGGCTGATGCTGTACTGGAGAGAGTGAGATATGCTATATACGAACGGCAAAAAGGACATGCGCGATAAAGCCTCTCTCCGGCTCTTTTTAAAAATAGCGCTCTCTGCACTACACGAGCGGGAAAGAGAGAGAGAGAGAGAGAGAGAACAAGGTCGTATAATCAGTTGTATATATGTACAAGTGAGTCGTTGCAACTGTTTTACGAGTCTGACATTAACGCCGATGATTTTAAACGCCTGTATATGTATATACCTGATGACACGATGCGCTTTGTCCTTTGCTTTCTATGCATATATGTATGTATTATACGAGCGAAGGGCCTTTGAGCTTATCTCTTGACTGGCGCGCTTGATTTTGAGGAGAATTGGTTTTTTTTTTGAAGCGCGGCATTGGCCCTTTTTTGCGAGAGAGAGAGAAAGATAGGGGTCTAATCTGATGCTTTTGGAATATGTATAGCTCCTTTTTTTTCAGTCTCGCGATGCAAAAATGTACATGCAATTTTCTTCTATGAAGTTTTCTCCAGTAGGATCCGCTGTAATGGAAGCAAATACATCCTACCCTCTCGTCCCGAAATAGAACGTCATCGATGCAGTATAGCAGCCGGTTCTATACAGACATTTTTTTTAATGCATTTCGACGTCGCCGTTTATACCAGTCGAGAGTGTTTGGCATGTATTTTCAAAAGTAAGTGTTCTTTCAAAAACAATGCAACACACACGGCGCCCGCTTTTCACTCGAATGATGAAAAGGATCGTCCTCGTTATGTCGTGGTCGTCGTTGTCGTCAGAGAGAGAATAAATCTAGGCCGAAACGAAGATGTACAGCACGATGTATCTATATTGTATATATATGTATACACACGACAAGTTCAAAATGAAGTTTTAGAGTCGGTGTGTAGTGGGATGATGATGGCAAATCGCTTCCCGTCGCATATTGTTCTGAACGTCATATACGAGAGCTGCCATCAGCTTATGTAATAAACAGTGGGTATAAAATAGTATATATACATTTCTATAACTGAACACACTATGCGATATCTCTCGTCGCAACAATACCATCGGCTCTGATGCTGTTCTCTCCCCCGAGGCTTATAAAATAAACTAAAGATTCCCCCGAGAATCGTATATACAATATCTCTCTCTCTCTCCTCTCGACGTCCCGATAAATCTAAAATATATTGTCTTTCCATAAACATTATATATACACACACCAGAGCGAAAACTCCTCATCTCTCAGCGTCATGAAACAACGAAATTCTCCTCTGATCTCCTTTTTTTTGCGCATAATCGAATAACAACCAAAGAGGGGGGGGGGGGATAACCCAGACTCGAAACTTTGCAAATTGCACGCGTCTCTCGTTAACTCAGGGATACGACACGCCGAGCGACGACGACGTCTTGGAAGATCGAGGTGTGCGGCGCGCAACGTCTTTACTTTTAATCCACCATAAGGACATTAAACTACAGGCAAACTCGATTCGATAAGCCGTAAAAAGAGAGAGAGAGAAGAAAGATGCTCGGCAAGAGCTGAAATTATGTGTATATATAGACACGGGACATATAATCGGCTTCTCCCCTCTTGATATATATCGATCATTTCGTAATCCACGTTGGAAAAGGAGAAATAATTTTCATCTTCTCTGCTCTGGTGTCTGTGTGTGTGTGTGTGTGTGTGTGTGTGTGTGTGTGTGTATGTGTGTGTGTGGCTGTGTGGAAAGGACAAAGTGAGTTTACATAAACACACAGACAGCGGCGAGACTCTGTTTAATGGATATAGGGGGTGCGCGTGTATGAGTGGACTCGTATGAAATTTATCAAGGCATTTTTGTCATCATCTATTAGACATGCGGAAAACACAATATGTTCAACAGTTTGTTCTTTTGCTCTCCGAAATACAAACATATCAATCACAAAAATATATATATATAGGCATACACGCTCAAACGCAGAGGACGCGCACGACAAATGTCAGTAGCAGCAGCAGCAGCAGCATCCAACTGAAAATTTCATATACGAATCAGCAAAGAAGCCGCATAAGCACACTTCTCTTCGACGCACACACGCGCGTCAATGGTAAAAAAGCTTAACGCGTATTATAGGGGGCTGGCCTGCCCCCTACAAGATTGAGTACCGCGTGGAGTCACTCCCTTGGCTATTATCGCGAGCTTCGCGCATGCACGACTCTGTCTCTCTCTCTTTCTCTCCCCTTGATTTCTTCTAACCCTCGGACCTTTCCGTAATATCCACGCCGTCGCCGGAGGGCCGAGATAAATAATGGAGGCTGCCGCGCTTGAGAGGAGGAGAAAAAGGGTGAGAGAGAGAGAGACAGAGAGACGCGTATATATGGAGAGAAAATAGAAAACAAGAGGGAGAGAGAGAGAGAGTCACGACAAATTCACGACTTCTGCTGCTGAAGGAGAGAAAGAGTGAAAAACTGCCGCGGACGGCTCTGTGCGGAGCTTTGAGAAGTGGATCTGGGCGAGTCTTTTTTTTTTTTTTGGTTGTGACTGCTGAATAATTTTATTTTCGGATTTTACTGTCGGTGTGCGTACCTGTATACTCACGGTCAATCTATAATACTCGACGAGATTCTCCGAACGATATTGGAAATCGTGTTTCGCGGAAAAGTCTGTCGCTTATAATATACAAATATACAGTTCTCGTCGAATTTTTTTTTTAGAGAGACGACCTCTTCATCTCATTGATGTTTCTCTCGCGCATGTGCACTCTGTCGGCGGCGAAGTGCCGAGTTTTTCAAAAGTAGGCTGGGTTTCACATTTTTTTTTTCTGTCTCCGCCAACGTATACACACACACACACACACACATACGTCGAAGAAGAAGTTTTGCTTTGAAGCGGAGAGATAGAGGCTTTTGGGACACGACGACGACGACGACGACGACGTTTTTCGAAGCTGCCTCTTGAAATTTGCACGAGCGTCTGCATTATTTAGCGAATCGGTCTCTCTTTTTCCTTGGTATCTATATATATAAGGAAAAAAAGAGGAAAGACGTAGAAATTTTTTCCATAAATTCAAAAGCCATCTTGCCAATCGGTAGCAGACTCAACGTCGACCTTCACATCGACGTCACGTTCGTATAAACTAACCGCTCTGTCTTTCTCTCTCTCTCTATCTCTCTATCTATATACATGTATATATACACACTTATCGAGAATTCCGTTGGACGAGAGCAATTTGCGCGACTACGCCTTTGATCTCTCTCCATATAATCCTGGGAATTAGAGAATAGATTCTCTCTTCAGCAAAAAAAAAATTGTAGTATACGCGAAGTGGCATATGTCATAAATTTTAATTCGTTTGATATAGGCTAATTCTATGATCTATTTAAAACTTGATCGTATAATAATTATCACAATATATCTCGCGTTCAAATAGAAATTCCATTCCCCTATATATGCGAAGGCAAACTAGAAAATAAAACCCTCTCCCCTCGGAGAGAAAAAAAAAAAGAAAAAAAGTCAGTGCCGCATCCGCGGGGATAAAGCCGGAAACGAGGTCTCACAGGCCGGTAGTAGCGGATCATCGACGTCGCCGGCGTGAATTTAATAATCGCACGGATGGCCAAGATGAACGAGTCTCGCCTCTGATGCTTCCCTCTAAGATTATTCCTTTTTGAGTGATAAATTATAAGTCTCAATTTTTTATTTAGTCCATTACATAAAGAATACAAACTAATAGATCTGAAAATAATTTTCGATTCGGTGAATATTCGAAGCATATATGTAGAATAAAAA
>UCQR01084537.1:1913-12690 GCA_900474235.1 Cecidostiba semifascia | reverse complement strand
CCTGAAAGTTTGAGCACATTCGGTTCAGTATTCATTGAATGGTTTGAAAAACTGCAATATGACGGGTACGGCCGGTACAGTAGGACTATACCATGCCCTTAAATCTCCAATGGTAACAACAGAATCAATAAGAGCTATGGGTAGGTGTATCTCGGTCGGTAATAACGTAATGGCGCGAAATTTGAACTGTTCGCAGATGCACACGGAGCCACTGGCCTTCCAGCGACAAGAGGCACCACCAGCCTCGTCACCGGCACCGTCGATTCCACCGGATGACGCGGCTCCGGTACCAAGTGCCAGAGGACTGGACAGGCTAATACTGAGTTTTCTTGAGGCTGCGCTGCGTGACGATGCCGACGTCGATGCATCCGACGAACTGGTCAACGATACAGAGAGTAGGATATCTGAGGGTCTTGAAAGGCCCAGGAGACATAGAGACTTTTTCAGGTGCAATTCTTTTGAATCTTTATTGTCATAGTCATCATAGAAACAATATTTAAAACAAGTAGTAGTCAAATATATTTTATAGTGTTTTATAAAATCTCATATCTCATCCGACTGTAAGAATAATTAACCAAATTTTTCATCCCAGGTTCTACGGTTTCGAGCGTCACTACGGCATTAACGAGCCACCTCGTACGCGTCACCACCACGGACGTAACCAGCGCAAGCGTCATCCTCACCATCATCAGGAGTCCATCCGTCGAACGAGATCCACAGTCGATCAGATAACGAGAGAAAATGACCAGCTTGCAATCGACGCTTCTCCTCAGCCATTGCCACCTTTAACAACCGACAGAAAGATCCTCGAGGAGGTCCAGTGTCTCAGACCCGAGTACATCGTTTTCACCTGGATTCTGTGTCTCATAGCTCTGGCCTCGGCTTTGAAATTGTATTACCTCGTGAAGACTGCACTGGCGACCGTTGTCGTGACGATCTACGCGATTATGATTCTCGTTGTAGCGAAGGATAGGTTCTCGAATAGAGTGGATGAGGATCAGGACGAGTGAGTGATTGTTTTCTGTTTGTGAATAATAGATTTAAGTTGTAACGAGATATTATTAAGTTGTAATGAATATTGCAAATGATCGCACACACATTTGCATTAGCTCATTTTATTCTTACTAGGAAACATATTTTCAGTCCATATTTTAATGTAAATTGTGACAAGAAACTTTAGCGCTTTTTCTGGTAGATTTTTAATAAAAACGTTTGGTATTTCGTCAGTTTCTGGGACTAATTTTTACCGTAAAATTTCCACAGTGCACACGTTTAAAATACAAATTGAAATTTCAGAATGTCGATACCGCTGTCGGCACAGATGCTAATCTTCCTCGTGATATTCCTGGTGATGGTGACGTATCACGGTCGACTGGTGGAAGTCACCTCGAGACTGGATTTCTTATGGAAACAGCAGGCCGAGCGCGAACTTTCCGACATGATCGAGTCCAGGCACAATAATATGCAGCTGCTGAAAAACATACTGCCGGATCACGTGGCGCATCACTTTTTAACTCAGGAGAGACCGTCCGAGGTATCCGATCTTATTGTAATACGTGTACAATCAATGATTAATTTTTACTTATGATGTCTATTATGAAATTGTCGTTTCTCAGGAGCTATATTCTCAATCGCGTGATAAAGTAGGAGTTATGTTCGCCAGCGTACCGAACTTTACTGAATTTTACTCCGAAGACGTGAATAAGGGTATGGAGTGCATTCGTCTTTTGAACGAGATCATCGGTACGAAACAATAATCATAGAGATTAAAAAAATTACCTCCACAGTGATTGAAACTTGTATGTAATTCTTTGTAGCTGATTTCGATGAACTACTGGACGAAAGACGTTTCCACTGCATCGAGAAAATCAAGACCGTAGGAGCTACCTACATGGCAGCTTCTGGATTGAATCCTTCTAGAAACGTAAGTCATATACACCGTATGTAATACCAAGAATAGCATACAATCAACCGAATAATTTTCTTTTTTTTCGAAACGTCCAGTTGAAAGACACCGACGACATGGAGCATGTCTGTCGTCTTGTGGACTATGCGGTGGCGATGCGTCAGCGGCTTGAGGACGTTAACGTCCACTCGTTCAACAACTTTGATCTGCGAGTGGGTATCAGCTGTGGTCCTCTGGTTGGAGGTGTCATCGGTGCCAGAAAACCGGTATTCGACATCTGGGGCAACACCGTAAACGAGGCCTCGCGCATGGACTCTACTGGTGTCATGGGCAAGATTCAGGTGCCCTCTGAGATCGCAAGGGTAAGTGAGGAGTTCTTTTTGCAAATTTTTCTTCTTTATTGCAGAAAATATTGTTCACTAATGTTTATTGTGGGTAAATATTATTAAATATGTAGGTGTTAAGACATAAATAGATAGAGCCATCGATTGTCGTGAAACAGTACACGAAAAACTTTCCATGCAATATTTTTCTATATATTCGTTTTGTATTGATAATATTTCATTAACGTCGTTCCTAATAAGCTGGTATTTGCGCATAACTTTTTATGAAAGTGTTTCAAAACGTATTAAACAACGGATGTGTTCGCGCAATTAATCAACCCGTGCGTTATTTGCGTGTGAAATAGCTCCAAAATTTCGCATTCTTAAAACGCTTCCAAAACAAACGTCGCAATTGCTGTAACATTGCTCACCAAGAATAGAATATGCACACCAGCTTATTGAAGATGAGCAGCTTTTCTATGTCGAGAAATCTTTCCCTCTTCATTCGTCTCTTATAAAGACTATTAAAGATGATAATGTAGTTACCGAACAAGTCTGTGTGCCTTGCAGCCTACAATTTCGCGTAGAAATCGCTCCATTTGTCGATAAATTCTCCTTCGAAACACCGACGCATGATCACGATGAATCTGGGTATACGTACGGCGATGTTTTAGTGAAGACCATGGTGTACAACCCAGACGTGTAGGGTTTCTCGACGAAGCTCATGATCCAACCATCTTTGCTTGAGGAGTGACTATAAGTCAGCATTCTTCTTAAGGCTTCGGTTACTAAATATCGTTCATGATTTTTACGATATTGAGGGGGATATACGGCATAAGCTTGTAACGGATTATATCCTCCATGGGACGTAGGTCTAGGTATACCATCTGGAAGTACTTCATCACCACGAGTTCGCCAAGTACGTAAGCGAATAAACCTGAAGATATCATGATTACCGAGAGAAAGAAGATCCTCTCGGCATTACTTATGGGGATGGTTGTGGCCGTTTGCCCCGTGAAGATCATAATATAGATCACGTTGTACATCTCCCAGATCTCTCGGGGAAAGAAGACGGACAGGATACTAGTCAAAAATAGTATGACCAGTGTGATGATGATGCCTACTATGATTTTCGAAGAAACCCACGTCTATCTTGTAGCCGTACATATTCTACAGTTTGTCGGTGAATAAATTGAATGTATTTGAGAGTGACTCAACGTGGTAAGTGTCATTAAATGGATTGTACTGATGTATCATCGCACCAATTGTGACGTCACTGTTTCTATGAAGACTATTGGGTCTTCTGGATTTCGTAACTTCGATTACGGCAGAGTCTAGGACTGTTTGCCCACATAATTTTGAAAAATTTACGCAAATTCTCACGATTTTCTCTCTCGACAATGAACATTTTAGTCTTATCACATTGATTGCAAAAATGTCCAGGCAAATTGATATAAGTACTCCATGAGATCTTGTATTGCATTTTCGTGAGATTTGCAGCTTGAAAAAAAAAATACATGTAAAACTTTTCTCTCAGTGGGTTGAACTAAGAATTTTTAGAATTTGGTTATCAGTATTACTTTTTTGAACGAGGATTTGTTCCGTCATGTAATTCATCACGTTATTTGCAGCGCCAGATTTCTCGTAAATAATTGGGGTTTTACACAAAATAATACTGCATGCAATGACAGTTTATAAGCAAGATATTGGCATATTTTAAGCCGACGTTGTGCACTCGAAACTAAGTGAGTAGAAATCAATAAATTTAAATAGCACTTGAGAGTGTTTTGACAATTACGCAAACAAGCAACTTATTTTTTGTTATTGAAAATAAAACCTATAACTTTCATTATTTTTATTATTATGTAATATTACTGTGAAAGTAAAAATTGATTTTTTAAACTTACGTTTGCAAATGGAATGGGAAGTTCTTGTACGGAAACGTAGGCAGAAGCACGTGATATTTAAATCAATTGTTTGAGGCATCATCGTAATAATCGACTCATCTGCCATTATGCATTAGCTGAACCAAACCGGTTAAAAGCCGATCCGGATAATTAATTTTCTGCGAGCGCAATTTCTTATTGGCAATTTCCTGTTTTCAAATAAACAGTATACGTTTTACTTTAACTATAGCGGCTATTGCATGTTTTAATACGATGTAAGTAACGCTGAATATATGCCTGCAATTTTTCAATCACATCGGATAAACTGTACCGAGGTAATAAACTGAGATATCAACAGCGCTTGTAGTTAGTGATGTATGGATGTCGCTACAGTAACATTCACCTCGCCGTAAAAGAGCGCGATTTCACTTTCACTTCATTATTTTTAATAGTAGATTAAAAAATAAATAAAAATAAAAAAATACACTGTTAGAACAATTTCGCAAAGGTGAGTTTACTTGGCATCGTGGCTTTGCGGAACGTTTTTTATATTTTACATTGTTCGATCGGTATGTAATAAAAGTGTCTTTTTTGTATTAATTTAGAATTATCATCTAAACTATCATTATCTAAAATGAAGAACTCCCTTGTCATCATCGCGTTCATTTGTTTCTCTCAAATACATGCGGTAATAATCGATTTACTTTTGTATTGCTCTTGAATAGTCGTAACACTTAATTAACTATGTATATGTATATATTTTTTATACAATAGATACCACTAACCAAAAAAAAAGAAAAATTTGTGCCAGCGGAAGAC
This sequence comes from Cecidostiba semifascia, assembly GCA_900474235.1. Lineage (NCBI taxonomy): Eukaryota > Metazoa > Arthropoda > Insecta > Hymenoptera > Pteromalidae > Cecidostiba > Cecidostiba semifascia. The sequence goes on along the minus strand of UCQR01084537.1, from coordinate 7,756 downwards.
TCTAAAGAACAGTGCATGATAAAATTCGGGCTAGATCCAGGTATTTCACTGAAAACAAAACAGAAATTAATAAGATTAACAGAGAGTTGTTCGTTTATAAACAAACGTCACTAATTTGTAGATTTCGTGGATTACCTAATCGGACTGCACAGACCGCAAATCGAGATCAATGCCTATATTGGAAGTAAGCATTCGTGCATTCATGCTTGTATGGTGAAATTGGATCAAAATTTGAATCCTTACGATTACGTTGTCGATCGTGTATCTGCCGATAGCAAAGGTATTTAAGTGTTTTCTATGCATCTGCTGTTAGCTTGTGTTCGCGTAATTAAAGTATTGTTTATTATATTTTCGCAGAGGAATACGAACGATTGATAAAGCTGGTAAATAAATGCAACGAAAAAGGTAAACAAAAAAATAGTGTCGAGCATGTGATTGTAGTTATATTATAGTAAATTATTTTCTGATTCACGAAGCTTTCATTAAACTTTTATTATTTTAGACTCCGGAAACGGTTGCGTATTACTGGACTGTGTCAGACGGAACAAGGAGCTCAGAGATTTTGTTTATTAATACTAGTTTGTAGTCTATATGCAACCATCATATAATGTTCAATATGTGTCAACGGTCAGTGTATTACAAACTTGATTTTGAATTTCTGTAAAAATCATAAGAATATTCATGATGAATTAAATATATACGATTAAATATTTTTTATTTGCTTAAGGTTGTTAAATTTTTTACGAAACCTATACCTGCAGTATACATCCATCATAAAAAAAATTACACTAATATTACAATATTTTATGTTCTATTAATAATACGATCGTTTTATTTTGTGCTCTCAATATCTCTCGAGTCTATTCTGGTACGACCAATCATTCAATCTTGCAATAACCAATGAATAAATGGCGGCTTGAAAAACTCTATACATTTCATAGCTTCGCAGTCGTTGCCTTCTCCAACTGCAACGTACGAGTGATTGTTAGATAATAGGTAACATATAGGTCACTGTACTTTTTTTCTTAATTTTTTTTTACCTGTAGCTTTGCAATTGTTTATCTTTTTAAAATTCCTCACGGGATACTAGCCAAAAACTTTTCAATGCTGTAAATAGTTAGTTTTACAAGAGAATTATTTTTGTAAAATAATAGTCATTCAGAAATATGTATACCTGCAGCGCTTACTACACTGATTAGGAATTCGTACACGTTTTTATAAAAAAATTAAGTAACTATAATGTTAAGCCACTGAGGTAGCAATAATTGATTGTCCAACTAAATACGCAACAAGACATTTTTTAACACATCACTAATTACGACACGTTCTATTATTTAAATAATAATATATACATGTAAAAAGCTGAAAAAGCTTCAAAAAGTAATACACCATAGTAGATAAATTGTAAACTGATTGATTTTGTTTTAATATCAAAAAGATGTGTAGCATATTTTAAATTTATTACCAAAAGTAAACATTATAAAGTAATGTAATGCTTCATTTTTATAGATAGAATATGCGCAAATGGAAGCTCCCAAGCTTTTAGGCACATGAATAGTTTACATTCATCTTCTTTAGCTGAAAGAACATGATGTACATTACCATGAAAATTGTGTCCTATTTATATACAGGTCTTTCTAGAATCTATTGAAATTACCTTTGTTTATACATTCATTTGCTATTCGTGCATATTGGTAGTCTTCGTTTTTCTTTTCATACCAGTCAGGGAATTTCGTAGGTGCTGAAAAAATTAAAATTCAATCACAAAAAATATAATATTTATAAAATTATTCTTTTATTTCGTATTACAATAGAAGTGCGCATAATACTTTTTATTTAAATCTATAATCAATTCTTTTAATTTTAAATAGCTTATCTGTGTAAACTTACGTAGATATGCGTTTTGTAGAACGTAACTCTTTAAAGTTATTCCATTTTTCAATTCTTTCTTCTTTAAACATGACACGATACAGCCCAAATTGTAGGGAGCAATGGATTTAAATATTATATCTTTTACGGTTAAACCTTTTCTTGCTAAAAAATGTATAAATTAGATAGACACGATAAGATTTTTTTCTAAATAATGATTGAATTTTACTGACTTATGTTTACATGTTGATTTGCACAATCTTCTATTTCCGTCGCATGCTTATCCTTTTTAGTAGAGTCATTATCCTGCTTTGAAAAAAATAATTTGTATATTTAATATTTGTTTTTTTTTGTATACATAATTATTTGAGCAGGAAGAAAACTGTTAAAGATACCGTGAAATTAAAAGCGCTTGTGGAAAAAGAGAATTAGTATATATTTCATGGACAAATTCATTTTCATAAGTCGAGTTTAGCGTTACTGTAAGAACCCTTCCGATGAGTATAGCAAAAGGTCTTCAGTTGAATTTGGACCATAACTGAGGATAAAATAGTGATTGTATTTAATTTAGTCGGCATATATTTACAATTATAATACGAAAAAGATTAAAATCGTATATCAGTTTAACACTGTTCATGAGAGGTAAAAAAATATCATACCGCGTAAATTCCAACCACACAGAAAATCAAGAGAAATAACAGTATTTTCATGTTGATACTTTGAATAGTACTGAAATACTGTTAATATAGTCACAGAAGAGACTGATAAAACATACAGATTATTCAATGACCTTTATGAATGTATATACTACTCATTATCAGCTATTAAAAAAGAACCAATCAGAAGCTTTTGATATTAGCTTTAATGGCATATCTCAAGTGCACCAACGTCTGATGAATATTATCATTGACATGTAAATAAATATTAAAATTGGTTTATAATTTAATAAAAGAGCTATAGTTTCGTTAACATTTATTTTGAACAAATTTTAATACAATAAAATTTACGTCAATATTTTAGTCTACGTCAATCTTGTCAGCTTTAATTTTTTTTCCAGCTGTTATGATTTTTGAAAACGGCTCCTTAGTTATATTCAGACAGTTCAACAATACACAATCATCGTCACCAGCTATGTATAAAGAAAGTTGAATCGATTATTTAAATGCACATAAATGTATAATATAATATAAAATTCGTAATAGATATAATATGAATACATGTTTACCTTCTATAGTACAATTCCGTACAGTTCCCAACAAATTCTTTTTTTTCTCAGCTGTAAGACTATCATCTATTTAAAAAAAAAATAGTTGGTTAATACGATCTATAATGAATACGATATATATTGATAACGTATACATACATGATATTTTTTACGTACCTCTATTTATGACGGTTGCAATGGCCTTATCGATATTCTGATGATTCTTATACAGATGGTACATGCAGGAAAGCATACAGGCCAACGTTTTGTCGGATATGTTCTTAGGGCTTTCATAATCTGGTTTCCCTATTTTGAATACGTACTTCAGATCGTCTGTATAAGTTATTTAAGATATTGAATTTTTCAAAATCAGATCGATAAGTGCGTAAAATGTGCAATTTAAAAATACCCTGAAAAACTTACATTCGCTGAGCCCATTCTCGGATAAACATTCATCCATTTTCTTTCGGTAGTAATCGAAGCCATCTAACTGTTTTATAGTAAATTTACAAAAGAAATTTAAATGTTTTGATACAAAAATGTGTTACTTTGAGGTTAATAATGACGTTGCAACTTCACTATAAGCACAACGAGGGAATATTATTGTTTTAAATAAATACAACTCTACTTACTCACCGCATACAAGCCCACGACACATAGCATCAACACAACAAAGAGATTTTTCATGATAAAAGTCGATTTTTGCTGAGGAATTGCCATAGATGCGTGACTAGAGCAGTACATGCACGTGATCGTGTCTCTATAATATTGCTGCCAAGTTAGCTGTATCGTTGCATTATGCAAAAAAATTAGTAATATGAAGTTATCTCTAGGTCAGAAGATTATGCGCGGCTTCGAAATTTCCCGTACTGTATCTAATCAAATCGTGAAATGGAATAGTTTGTTATATATTGGTATGGTATTTTACTCTGTAATATTTAATAAGTTGACGCAGTAAATGCAGTATAAAAGGATTGTAGTAAAAATGGAAGTTCTAGTTTATTTATTTTATCAACTTCTAATATTTCTATCATAATATATAGTTATATGTATATTTACAAATAAATTATGCATTTTTACAAAAACTCTACTCATCTCTTCTCAGGTAACCGTAATTGTGTTTACCAGCTGTAATGATTTTGTCGAACGGATCTCTGGTAACCTTGAGGCATTGCAATAATTTGCAATTGTCTCCTGCAGCTAAAAAGTAAACAACAATGGTAAAACTTGCTTTCTATTGTAAAGCTTATTCAAGTGGTACATTTACCTTCCGTTTTGCATCGATTTAGAGTCTCCTTCAAAGCTTTACGCTTATTTTCATCATTGTTGAACATATCGTCTAGAAGTATTGAAAGATATATTGATGCATTTACTTTAACGACGAAATTCTTTTTATTCGCATGATATCCATTATACATAATTGAATACCTAGATTAATGACATCCAGAATAGTTTCATCCAACGTTTTTTGAGTCTCCCCCATGGTGATGGTAAAGTTATAGACACATGCCAACATGCAAGCCAATGCCTCTTCAGAAACATCACTGGGTATTTCTAAATTTTCCTTTCCTATTCCAAACACGTACTTTAGATGAGCTGAAATTTGTAAAAATGTTATACTTGAAAACTGTTTGAACAATTGATTGATGCGCGCAAAATGTATCTCACATTCATTGAGGCCATTTTCGACCAAACACCGCGACATTTTCTGTCCGTAATCATGTCTTCTGTCCTGAAACAGTAAAGTTTATAACTCAATACATAAAACCACAAATGGAAAAATATATAAACTATAATAAAATAAAAACACGATTTCGTACCGCACATGATCCCGATACAAGTACAATTAAGAAGATGAATAACCTTCTCATTTTTAAAACTGTATGGAATATTTCTGGTTAAAAAGCTGCAAAATCGGTCGTTGTTGTTCAAACGATCAACTGCTTATGCTATAGTTTCTGAAAGATTATCAATTTAGAACAGCAAAATCGTCAGCTTACGAGGGCTACTTATCAAGTGTAAAAATATATATTATGCGCTTGTCTGGCATTCGGAGCTATCTACAAATTTTATAAAACTATGATTACTCACGATACGATTCACAACAACATCTATATACATTATAGATCTCGGCTGAAGTTCAAAGTTCATGGTTGTCAAAATATATTGTTTTCTTATTTCTATATCGATTTATGTAATTTCAATAAATCTCTGCTCCTGTGCTTGCAGTTTCTGGAGTCGCGTGGCTACAAGACGCAGAAACGTGGCTTGATCGAGGTCAAGGGCAAAGGCACCATGGAGACTTACTTTGTGCTGGGCAAAGGTACGCTACGCACCGAAGGGACATATCGCGATCGCAGCGCTTGTCGCAGCCTTGCCGCTGTCGTCTACGGGGTCGTTCAAGCTCGGCGCAAGCACATGCGCAAGTGACTTGGCTCAAGGTATTCCAGTTTTGTTGTAGATTTTTATATCCTTTGGATTTTGCTTTTGAGAGAGAAGTATTGTTTAAGGGGGAAGACGTGTGTGTGTTGTATTATCTTGTAGGTATTAACATTGTATAGAAGCGGACATTTGATTGAAGATTTTAGGAAGAAGTTGTCGGCATTATTAACGAAATGAATTGATATTCTTGTTCTTTTTTTTTAAATTAGGTCAGTTGATTTTGGATTTGACTATGAAAATTGTAGTACTTTTTGTAATGCCTTACATTCTTTTCATTTTCTATATTGAGGCTCTATCTTTTTTGTATTTTGAAAACACTTTGTATAGG
>UCQR01084518.1:1920-13795 GCA_900474235.1 Cecidostiba semifascia | reverse complement strand
ACTCTATGCTATATCTGAGAAACATAATGTAATTATTAGGCGGTGTAAAAATATTCATAACATTAATATTTTTCAATTATCAGAGTGGTATACGGTCCGATATTCAAAATTTGGTCGTCCCGCGTAACGTTTTCATCTCTGATATACAGTTTACAATAGTTAAATATTCGGCCGGACTATTGTACTGCATTTATTAGTTTCTAGAGAGTCTATAATAACAGCGACAGCAGTTATATTGAAAGGAAATATTTTTATTTCGATAAAAACTTACGACTCCCATATAAACCCTGTGTAAAATGTATACCCCGGTCGGCCATATTGCCTAATCGTCACTGGCGCCGCCACTACCGCGGTGGTATTTTTCTTTGCCAATAGATGGGCACACTCGGATCGGATTTGGAGAGTCGCTTTCGTTAGAGTTATTTTTTTTCATGTTTATCTTACGGCATTGAATCGTATTGACTTTGAAATCGTAAGTAGGAAGAACGTTCATCTAGACCGTGACTGTTTAAAAATATCTATGTGCCTATACTTATGACGGCGATTGAAATTAATACTGTCATAAACAAACCATATACCGAGAGAAGAAAAATTCGTCTCAGTTTAAACTCTCCATAACTGCGTTGTGTAGCCTTGAGCACTCCACTATTTTTAAAAAAGCGTCGCACTCCGGGCTCCGCGTAAATAAGCTCCAGAAATACGGATAGCAAGATGTAGGCCATCGCGGATATTTAAAGTCAATAAATCGCCTGCTTTTCTGCGATTTTATTGGTCTCCTCGTTAAAACTTCGGATAAAAATCCAATAGTAAACATCCATATGGAGATTCAGCTTTTTCAGGCGCGTGTTATTGCTAAATTAAAACACGCAATTCAGATATAGCTCGAGCGATTTGTTTTGATTTTCTATCATAGGGGCGCGTCTAATGTATACGCGCGGTTTCCCAACGTGACGTTCAAGAAGTTCTAGAACTTAGATCGGCTCAAGTGCGCTCGGATAAGAGCCCGCGCGCGTGTCTATTCGAGGCGCTCGAGTGCCAAAACAAACGGGCTGTAGACGCGATTTCATTGAACCCGGAATTCGAGGCGTATACTCGTTTGCGAAACCGAACGTCTGAATTAAAATCGATTCGAGGTATCGCTCCCCCCGCGCGCAATTCTAAATCACACGCATCGGCGAGCCCTCCATTTAGTCGAGACGTTTTAGGAAATCACGCGCGTCAATCGGCGCAATTGCCCCGAAATAAAAACTCCCGCCTCGACACTTCCGTCGTATGCAACGCCTCGTTCGACTTCCGCAGAGTAAGAGTTGACGACGGTAGAGAATAGGAAAACGTTGACAGATGAATTTCGACTTACAGTCTTCGCGCAAGCTTTCGATGGCCTGCAGGTGCTCCTCTCGTTCCTGGCTAAGCGCGTCCTCGATGCTCGCTTTACGCAGTCGTAGTTCCTCGAGTTCAGAGCGCGCCGATAGCCACTCAGTCTTCATTTTATCGAAGTCTTTACGAATCCTGCCTTCCGAGACGTCCTCAAGCTGCAATTTGAAAACGAGGCGTTTTAGTTAGATTTTATAACTGAAAAAATAGTGGAAAATTGTGTATATATATATATGTATATTTTTTTTTAAAGAAAAAAGTAGCGTGGAGAAGCACGATTGACCTGAATTGAATAATACTCGCTTAGCAGCCCACTATACGAGAGGCGGTCCCGAGTCGCGCAACTTAATGAGTTGATTAATCGAAGACTACCAAATACAGATTTTCCATGATTTAATGGATCGCTTGCACAAGGATAGCTCCAAATCCATCCAGCTCAATAATGGAAGATCACAGAGCGCGGTTTGATACTTTTCTAATCGCTCAATTAAGCTTAATTCACAAACCATCAAAAAGAAAGAAAAAATTGTTTTCTCAAAACGAATCGAATAACCTCATAAACAATCCCGTATACAGCTATCCCCCCAACGTAAAATATAGCACATCCTCCACACCGCACTCACGTACTCACCTGATGCGTGAAGTACTGCACGGTAATCGCGAGCGCCTGAACCGTGTCTTCGGCCTTCTTGCTCCAATCCTTCTCCTTGCCGTCGAGCAAGTCTTTCTCCTTTTTATCCTGAATAGCAATCAGTTGGAGATCCGTTTGTATCTCTTGTTCTCTGGTGTCGACGAGTAGTTTCTGACTATTGATCTCAACCGTCGGTGTGGCTACTCGGGACGTCGGCGCGCTGCTCTGATGCACGTGATTGTGATTGTTCAGGTGGTGATGATGATGGTGGTGGTTATTGTTGAGGATCGTCGTCGGCCCGTTGCTGTGCTCTTTGTTGTTGGCAGGCAATGGCGAGGTGCTCGCGCTGTTATTCGCAGTCGGCCGATTGTTGTTGTTATTGTTGGCGGTGTTGCGATCTGCAACTAAGGTTGGGCAAAAAAAAAAAAAACACTGGTTAATTAATATATACACACGCGATTGCTTTGCACTTTGGCTTACTTTTGCCATGCTTGAATCTAGCCCTGTGGCCGCGTTTCGACTTGCGCTTCATTTTCCCTCTCTATTCTCCCCCATATCGCACTATCTCACCACCTCGTACACTCTCCCCATCATGTCCAAAAAGTTATCTCTCTACGCGAGCAGCATCGCGACACATCTATCTCGCGCACTTTTTGCTGCAACTATTGCAAACTCGATCGTCATTTTTCCCCTCCTGTCTCTGTATAATGTACTACTGCAGCCAGCAAAAAGGAGAGTCTCGCGACACAGAAAACCGTGATGCAGTATAGATAGTGTATAAGGCGCGAAAAATTCCAGGGCTATACACGTTTGCGCGTCCGCAGATGGCTTGAGAGAGAGAGAGAGAGAGAGAGCCGGCCGAAAATTGCGCTACTTGCCGGTACTACTGCCGTCTTGGTACTACTATACTGAATTAGCGCGCGCGCGCGTATAGTAGTCGTCGTAGCCGCTTCACCTTGGCGAGCCGCGTTTGCTTTGCTTCCCTTCCTCGGCTTGCAACTCTCTGGCCGGCTGCCCTCGCTCCGCTCTCCGTATAGTTCGTCGAGGAGTGGGAAAGAGTTGTGTGCGTGGCTGTGTGTATGTGTGTGTGTGATGAGTTCGAGGCCCTAGGCTTGCACGATTGGGATTTGATTTTTCTCGGCTGAGCATACCAGACGACGTGGATGTGGTGGCATGTACGACGAACTTTTCTCGGGTGTCTACTATTATTTTTATTTAAGGGACTTTTGAATTTGTTGCTTTCTTTATATATGCTGCTCATAGTATACTTTGTTGTGAAATAGCACGATTTTCAAAGATATCGATTAATAGTATAGTTACATTAATTAATTTTGTTCTCAAATAAAAGATCAAAGAGATTATGTCCGGAGAAAAAAAAGAAACGAGTATTCGTCGGAACATTAGACCAGCAAAAGAGAGCTCAATGCCAGCAAACGTTAAATTGAATTTTAAAAGGCGCAATAAATCGTTTAGCCGTTGACGCGAAATCTGTTAGCCCTTCATGAGCTACACCACACACATCAGCTTCGCAGGATTTATGATAGGAAGCGACTTATACATTTTCATCCCGTGTGTTGAACTAATTTTATTATTGTTGTGCTATGTATGCCACGGATGTGCCCATTGTTTCTTCAGACGCTTATCGGTAGGAAGCACACGAAATCGCGCAAGTCGTTATGTAACGCCATTGTAATTTCCTCTTTCTCTCTTTTGTGTGTTTCGAATTTTCTGAAAGACGTTATCCACGCATCGAGACTCTGAATGTGATTTTCAACTATTTTAGAATTTACATTCATCGGCTGCCTGATTTACGGCGATTCGTTGGTACATTAGCATGAGGTACGACTTAACCGTGTCATCGTCAAGCTCTCTCTCTCTCTCTCTCTCTCTCTCTCTCTCTCTCTCTCTCTCTCTCTCTCGTGCTTCGCTCTGAATTAATGTCTCGGAAGCTTAATGGTCCGCTAGAACGTGAAGATGCGGGCTACGTTTTCGCATTTTTTTTTTCTTTTCCTTCAGATTATACTAATACACCGATTCCACAGGTGTATCCCGAGATATATCGAATTACGCTGCTATACAACTTAATAAAATTTACATCAATTTTTACTCGAATTTATATTAATTCACGGCTAATTAAACTACATATATGTAGAGCGCGGTAGCCGTAAAATCGTTCGAATTCATATTATATACCTATGTACTATACACAGGTGTTGCACAAATAAGAGCTAAAAAGAAAGCGCAACGATTCGCACATATATAATACGAATCTCCATAATAAATCGCGGCTCTCGTCGATCAGCCCCGCAATTATCACCGGCTCTCTCTCTCTCTCTCTCTCTCTCTTGCGCATATAATTCACCTCGGCTTTCCTATTTTCACTCGGACAACTCTGCGGCGCTCTTTCTCTCGAATAATTCTCGATATTCAAAAAGAAGAAGGAGCAGGTATATATACAGAGGTAAATAAACAAAAAGCACACATAGACGTATAAGCGACTTTTTCACGAGAGTGAACCGACCGCTTTCTAAACTGCCGCCTTATCAGTCCGGCTCAATACGTCAAACTCGCTGATATATATAGTATTTAAAAAAAAAAGACGTTCTCTGTGTTCGCGCGCGCGATCCCGCATGTGTATAGAATTTTTCCCCTCATTCGACCGGTCTCATCGGAAAATTGATAGAAAACCGGCATCAAGTGTAGTGTGCAGCAGTAGTGAAAGTTCAGTCTTGGCTTTCTTCTCTTCCGGTGAACGAACAGAGCAGATATTGGGCTATATACTGCTGGTAGTTTTGGCCGAGCGCTTCGTTACGCACGTCTGCCTGTGCGTGACCTAGACTCGAGTGGTATATACTATAAGTGTGTAGTAAGATAGAGAGACTGTGTAACAGTTTATTTAGCGAGCCTAGAGAGCTGCAGATGATTATGGTGGTGTGTGTATATATACCCTATTTCTGCAGATCGTACATATATGATGATGATGGTGGAGTAGTGGTTGCGGCTGTTTTGTGAAATGACTATGGGTGTGGGTGGTTTTCGCAAGATTCAGGATAGATGACATTCGATGATGAGAAAGTAGGAAGATTTTGCGACAGTATTTTTTATGAAGTTTTAATAATAATATTATACATTAATTTGATGCTGTACTTTTTCACACTGCTGTATATGAAACTTCATAATGGTTGATATTTTATGAAACAATTAATAGAGACACAACTAATTTTAATCGTTTTTTAATGCATTCGTCGTACGTAAAAATCATGACGTCAAAATGATAATTGAATGACGACGAGGCGTCGGTGTAGAATATTAATAGTCCGTAATTTTCTTACGCTTTGTTTGGGTTGCATAAGTCAATAGCCATAATTATAATAGATTACATACATTAAAACATAAACATTTTGAATAACGCGTTAATTTTCATTCCGAATTCGTCCATTAAATAGCCAAATGCGTAAAAGTGCATCAGAAATTATTTGAGATTTGTGACCATATGTACAACTAGCATTTAATTTAAGCAAATCAATCTTTACAAACTTCAAGAGAATCTTTCCAAAATTATTCAAATAAAAAAGTTCAACAGCTTCGATGAAAACATTTTCGTTTTAAATCCAGAGTATTAAGTCAAAACAGTAGTTCTACAATAAACAATATAACCAAAAAAGAGGAAAACTTCAACTATAAGGTGATTTCGATCGCTCTCCATCAAGCATATACTCGCACGTGCATCTAGTCTCCGTCGACATATAGCCGAGATTAGAAACTCTCTCGCGCGGAAACTAACGCAACTATACATTCGCCTATCCTCTCGGAGAAACGAGGACGACGAATTTCGTTTCTGCACACGCTTTTTCCTCCTCGAAACCGCCTGTATCACAAGCCAATTCTCTCCTATATACGCACGCCAATTTCCTGCTGGCTGTTGCTATATCGTACGAGTAATGGATGGTTAATTAGACTGGCGAGCCTTTTTTTTTTGTTTATACGAAAGGATTTTTTTTTTTTCGAGGCGAGATTTCTTTATGCGAGTGAAGTGCCGGTACCGTTTGATTTTACGCGCGGCTAACACGAGCACTTGAGTCGCGCGATTCGATGGCACTTGGTTAGAGGGCTGTAGCTTGCTGAAGTGTTTACGGTCGTGTCGGAATACTTTAGCGGTGCAATTTTGATTAAACCTTGAAAGCAGCAAAAGAACCAACAATGTTGGTATGTCAATATTCTACGTGTAGTTAGCTCTGTGTACCAAAAATTCATCTCATATACGCACAGAGTTATACGTGCTCTTATTTTTTTAGACACTTAATAATATATATTGAATGTAAAGTCGACTCACCTTTGTTAGTCGTTGCGTTTTTCTGCTTCGAGTTGACGTTGGACTGAACACTTTTAATGCTAGGCGCTTTTCGGACTGTCGAGAGATTTGATTCTGCAACGAAAAGAATGTCAGAGTTAGCAAATGTGATAAAAGTTACTTCACGAAAGGCATCGCTTATACGTGAGATTCTTGTTACAGACTCGACTACATTTCCAAGAATCTCCAATGCTTATGTGCACAAATATATTATATAGTAGACAAGCTTTCGCGTATATTCGGCGATATTGTTATTTAAAATAGCATTGATGATCGTCGCATAAAATGGTCTCAGTTCAAGTTGTAATTTACGTCTATAGTTTTAGCGGAACTAACTTATATTTTCAAGTGTCAAGATGAATTGCAGTTTTTTTTTTCTCAGATATCTTGCTTACCTTCGAATATAGTCACAAACAATGTGGTAGCCATGACTGATGCGTCCACCCTAGGATATTTTTGACGTTAGCGTGTTAATTCAATTTGAACGAATATATAGGTGTAGTCAACGACTTGAGAAGCCTAATGTCATGTCGAACGCGCCGAGTAGAAAATTCGCTTGATTCGAATGCAAAACTATTAGGTCGCTATTAAAACAATCAATCGCTTTGAGTCTATCCGAAGTAAACGATCATCTCAGAGAAACTCGAGGATGACTGGCGTATAATATACATCACAACGCTCCCAATTACGGGTTTGGCATTGATTAATCTAATGGAATCTAATTGCAGCACAATCAGAAGCATCAGCTCTGGAGATTTTTTCCTGCACGCACCGCTGAATATTTAGTTAGCGGCGTTATTTCTCGACGCGGTTAACCTAAATATCAAATAAATGTCACGCGACTCTTCATTCAATATACCTTGTCGCCGTAACGACAAATCAAATTAGCCAATCCAACCAATCGTTTTCAGCCTACATATGAATAAACAAACAATTAAGCGACCGATTTGTACGTTAATTCGAAAGAGTGATTACAAAAGTGCGTCGCTTTTCTCTCCGACTCTGTTATCTAAAACGAAATCTAAGGAAATGCAGCCAGGCCCAAAAGCGTATCACCGCTAATTACAGCGATACACACAGCCGGTGACAAAATCTTCTCGAATTTCCTCACCACGTGCGACGCGATCGAACAGACATGTATCAAAAGGCAGTCGTATCAGGCGTGTAAACACATAATACCTATGCATTATTAATTTCCCGGCTACCGTCAGTGATGGGCCCACGATAGAAGCGTGAAGCAACGAAGCATCTGAGAAACTTTCGACACTGTCACCACATTGACATCACAAGAAAACACACAGTAAGTAACTCTCCGAGTGAAAATTGAAAATTCGAAGGTCCTCCAGAGCTCGTTGCGCTTGATCGAAGCTGTTTGCACAATAATCCCGAATCACAGTTCACTTCCTGCTGCCGATGAACTTCTGCCGCTGGTGTGTATAACAATAATAACAGAAGACTTATTGTTGCTGTGCGAACCAACTTATTGTATACACAAGATCGAGAACAGGATGTAAACACACGAGAGAGAAATCCTCGGCTTTCTATCTTCTATCTCAGGAAAATCCTCTCGATTTTAAAAATCCACACTAATACGTACACGGACAACACCACTCGTACGTACATATGCGTATACATCTAATGAAACAAAACTTCACAGTATAAAAATCACGTCACACACCACACTCGAAAAAAATAGAGACTACTGTACACAACAGAGAATGGTAGGAACGCCCGAGAGCTCCTGCCTCGTGAAAAGTGCGAAAGCATCTGCGGCGTATAGAGGAAGGAAAGCGGTGAGCGGCGTAAGTGTACCGTTAAAATCCGAGGCGGCGGAACACTACGCAGTGAGCGGCGACGGCGGCGACAACGGCGTCGGGCGACGGGGAAATTTCGGCTGCTGCATTGTCTGCTGTCCTCGTGTAAGTACTTGTTAATGGCCTGCATATACCTACCGGGTGACGGTGGTCGAGTTGTAAATCCCTTCGGAGGTAGAGAGGGAAACAGTGTAGGAGGGGATGTATGCGTGCAATTGGATGCTTCGAGAAGATTTTATTGGATACCGATGTTCAGGATTTAGAGGGATCATGGTGGTGGTGGGTTTGGTAGTTTTCCATTGGGAGAGACGGGGCGGAGTATAGGTGAATTCACACGGAACTTTTTTTTTCATTTGTCTAAACGAAGTTTTACGAGAGCGGTGCACTTGATGTGAAAATCGTAACAGTCAATGGAATTGCAAATCGAGAAACGTTCGGAGAGATCGAGGAAGTATCTAAGTAATTTTTATACAACGGATTTCATAATTATCCCCGTGACGCATCTGTTTCATCTCACAAAAATCCTCTCGCAAAAATGAAACGCAACTTCGTCAAAGAAATACTGCAAATCATCATGAGCACATAGCTCCAAATTATATACATTAGCTTCTCGAGCTAATATTTGTGCACACAAGCATTATATCAACCTCAGGCAAACACATATTTCACATACAGAAAATTTCCTTCCAAGAATCCAGCGCAAGTAGGAAACTCGAAACTCTCTCGCAAACGAGAGAAACCATAAAATCCGTTCGCGGTGTGAATCGGGAAATTTTGAAACGCGCGCTCGCGGTAGCGTTATTAGCGCCGTCGTTGAACAATAAAAGTGTACTTACGTGGCGCAGCGGCGGAGAAAGCGTCGTCGTCGCGACAAAGGTTAATAACGCGGCGAAATGCAAATTTCTGCGTTAGATGCGTTTCTGAGGTTTTACACACCGTGCGTTTCTAGATGCGAGTTTTATTCGGCGATAACGACGACGGCGGTTTATGCGGAGAAGCATCGACAATTTTCATAGGCGGTTTACGCGCTCTTGTCGCCGCGGAGTTTAATGCTGGTCGTAAATTGAGAGAAACGACGAAAATAACGCGTTGATTCGTTAAAAATAGAAATCTGCATCTGAAAATTTTAAATAATATTTTGTTTTGCAATTAATTAGAGATAATACTTTTAATTAAACGGTATTGCCAGAAGGTTTAACGACTCAATGAAACCGTGAGCAAGCGAGGTGTTAAAAAAAAATCGGTATATAATTCAATAACGACGCTGCTCCACTTGACAAACTGCACCGAGCGCGGCGGGCCTCATTATCAAAAGGGAAATTCGCCTGCAGCTCGGCAACACCGTTACGTATGCCCGCATTAGCACGCGTACATATGTGTATATTGTGATATACACAGATAGACACACACTCGTATACTCACTGTTCAAATTGGAGTTCAGTTGATTGTTATTAGGCTGATGTGCGTCCACGCAGTTCTTCCTTGTCGGCCTCTCTGAAATTAATAGACAGAAAATCATCATTAGTTTATCCAATAAATAACTGCAAATGTTAGCTATCAGTAATCCTATTAGCAGACGTCAACGCGCTTCCTCAAACATCGGAGTAGGTGCGCAAATTTGCGCTTCCCCGTAAAGCTTCTCTCTCCTATATACGTATATAATAAGTCTGACGCGCAGGTATATGAGAGAGAGACTCCGACAACGTACAGCCGGAAACTCCAATCGGCCGAAGGCTGGTCAAGTACAGTCGTAGTCCGATGGCTCTTGACATTATACGGGGAGAGCTATTAAGCACGGACTATGTTTTGATGCCGAGAAATTTATTGTATCGGATGCGGACGATAGGATGGGGAGATATGGCTTTTCGCATTGACCTCTGCTCTGATTTATTGGGTGGTTCGAGCGTTGCGTAATATTGGAGTTTTGTATGTATAAGATTGCTTGACGAGAAATGTATATGCATATTATTTTCGTATACTTTCTCGCCGAGTATTGAAATTTTCTCATGTACAAATTTAAACAAATCTCAAAGCCACAATAAATATGCTACTTCCTACCACGGATAATAAGAAGCTCAAACAAGCCATTCGAATGTAACCGGAGTGTCTGGCGAAAATCCGATAAGTATATTATCCTAATCCGCAATATCTCGTCGAGAATCCCCGCTTATTGATTCGAAAACTCAACACAGTCGAATATATATCGAGCGCACATAATAACAATACCTCCACGTTTGAAGCTGCCGAGTCGCATTTTGGCGGACTCGCGCCTCTGCTCGGCGACGCGCTGCAACTGCAGCTGAGCCTGGCTATGGCTTCCACCTTTCGACGACTGTTGGCCCATTTTGAACAGAATTTGTTTAATTCCTTTTGGAAAGATTCTCCGATCCTGATCCTGCCGGTCTTTATTTTGATTAGGCTGAGCTCATCCAAGCTCCGAACTGGCGCCGGCTCGAGAAGCGACGAGGACGAATGGCTCGTCGCTTCTCCACTTCATTCGCTCCATTATTCGGTCAATGTGATCTTCAGGAAGCTTTGATGATTTGTTTTTTTTTAAATTAAGAGAATATCGTTGATAAAGTATCTTCTAAAGTCTTTTTGGTATACAGTCTCGTAAGACGCGTTTCACAAGGTGTCAGCTGATATACTCATGTCGACGATTCTATTAAAAATACTCAACGTTTAGATTCTCGTGGTTTTATCCTCTCTTATCAATACAACATATACACCTCACAGACTCGCACCAAACACTCGACGCATTGAAATCAGCACAGTCAGCCGAAAATAAGCGATGACGCGTCAACTTCAAAATTACATTTCCCATTACTCCCGAATTTCCGTGCAGCAGTAGCAGACCCGTCGTCGCCAAAAATACGCCGAAAACCCTAACTGCTGCCTTCTAGTAACCCATCCATCCGCATCACAACAACTGTGCACACACAATCTCTCGATTACGCCATCGGGTGCAGCAGCAGTAACATCATCGTCATCATCGTCCAGTGTTTCTTCCGGCAAGACGGTATTATATAGTATATATGGCTCACCGGATTTCGGGCCGCGCGCGCTCGCGACTTTGCTGTTTTTAGACCGAGAGAGAGAGAGAGAGAGAGAGTGAGCGCTGAATTCCTGGACGTTTTACGAGCCGAGGGACTTTAAAATTGCTGCGCGTGTATCGCTCCGGATCTTCGCGATGATGTTGTATACGGGATTGGGTTAGCTGGAGTTGGCTAGGTTGGTGGTATATTAGGTACTGTTGGAAGTGAAGAGTGTCTTTGTTTTATCTTAAAGAAATTGGAACGTCATTGTTTTTCGCTGCGTATTTTCATGTATGTGAAAGTCATTAGACACTAAAACTAAAAAAGAAACTAATTTGAACTCTATGGGTATAGAACAAAAATTAACTCTCGAGTGCTGTATACTACCTCACGTATTTGTTATGCGGAATGTTTTTTTTTTAAATATTCATAGACAACCTCTTTATGCTATTTTCAGCCCGCGTATATTATCTTACCGAAAGAAAACTCATTTTTTGCGTAAATACGTTTTCCAAGACAGGCTCGTCTTGTGATTGATGGTTTTTAAAATCGCAGCTAGCATAGTCCCCAAGCGATTCCGGCACAGCTATTTTTAATCAGTTAGTCTCTCGGTACACGTTCCGGTTCTTTAAAATTAGTAGCACGCCGTACACATCCCCCCCCCCCCCCC
>UCQR01084509.1:1922-13274 GCA_900474235.1 Cecidostiba semifascia | reverse complement strand
TCCAAGCTCGCACATATATACAAACGGGAGAATTTCACGCTCGGCTCGCGGCATACATTGATGCAGCTGCATCTTTGAGAGCGAGCGCGCGACGGAAACGTCAGGATTTTCAAAGGGGCCTTTCACTGTGCGCGCAAGAGCGTATAGGTATATGCACACGTACTCTCTCTCTCTCTCTCTCTCTCTCGTCGGGGAGGGAATTTATTGACAATGCTTATGTAGGCCGGACCATTGTCGCCGCGATCATCCGCGCCGTTTAACGCTATTAAAACACGAGAGAGAGAGGGAGGCTGGCTTGTCTAAGGTATACCGCTTTTCCGCTGACGGCACGAGAGCTTGCGATTCATTCAATGAGGACTTGTATATTTAGCGCGCTGTCTCGCAGTGTCATCCAAGAGAGAGAGAGAGAGAGAGAGAGAGAGAGCTTTTTTCCTCCCTCATCTCTCTTTATCATCGTGCTTTTATAGTGTGAGAGTGGTTAGTGTCATTTTTACACGTGGTCATTGTCTTCTTCGTGTTCCTCTCTTTCTCTCTATAACTTTATTAGAACGAAATTAAGTCCATTAGAGCTCGCGCGCGCGCGGAGACAGTTATAACGTGCGGCGGCTATGCCGCGACGGCATAAAAATGAACTCTCTCTCTCTCTCTCTCTCTCTCTCTATTAAAGCGAATTTCAGTATTTATAACTTGGAGCGCATCTGGCCTGCCGGTATATATAGAATTTACTTTCGGAGAAAATTTAGTGACTTTTTCGAACGATTATATTCAAATTGCGGAACTAAGGGCTATAACTAACGAGAGCAGCGGTGAGGAACACGAAGAGAGAGAGAGTAAAACTAGTTACAACTATAGAGTCGAATTAATTGGGACGTTGTGCAGCAGCAGCAGTGGAGTACATGTCTGACTAGACCGACGTTATACTACTACTTGCGACGAGTAGGCAGATACATACGCTTTCCCATTACATCGCTAAATTTAGCAGCTATACGCGTTTTTCTCAACTTTCCACGTCCTCCTCCTCCTTCTCCTCCTCCTCCTCCTCTTCTTCCCTGTATACCGTCGCTGCAAAGTTTAATTCATGTTTCTGTCAATAATCGTATAATGCAGAAACTCGCGCCGCGCGCGCTCGGCTATTGATAAACTGCCGCGAGTCAAGTGAACCTGACGTATATGTGTTCTGTCGCCTGATGCTTTATACGTGTATATTTTATTTAAGTTATATATATATAAACGATTATAATCCTTTTTCTCTCTCTCTCTCTCTCTCTAGTATATATAAGCGGCGGCGAAAAAGCAGACGTAAATTACGTGTATAAGGCGTAAGGAGGGAGAATTATAAGCTCGAGAGATTGTCCGCGCGCGGCGCGCGAGTAATGATGTTAATGAAAATTAGGTCAACCCTTAAAACCAGCCTGTGTGTATGTGTATACATACATATATGTAGCAGCATACGTCGCGGCGCGTGGAGTCGATGCGGCCAATTTCGCATGAACCGTTTGCCGGACACACGAGCCTCTCAATTTTGCGCGTCGGTATGAATAATCGGTGGCCTGTGTGTATGTGTTGTATAGAAATGTGCGTGGGAGAGTCTTTGCAAAGGATGTGTGTGAAAGAGAGAGAGAGAGAGAGAGAGAGAGTTTTAATCGAACTGTATATAGACGCTATATATACTGCTGGAAAAACATCAGAGAGCGGAAAAACAGCATATCAGCCGAAGAAAATTTCTTTGGGGGATATCCCGCGATGAGTCGTCGTCGTTGATGATGCTTTTCGGAGAATGTATTTACGATACCCGTTATATATCTATACGCCAGGGATATTTTCGTTGGCAACGTTGTGTGTTTACCGTATGAATAATTACACAGCGGCTGCTGCTGCTGCTGCTGGGCTTTGTAATTAATTAGTTGCCATATGCGCTGATCAAGTTGGCGATATCGCGCGGTGTTTAGAAATTAACCTCATATGTCTGTGCAGTGTGCACTGTGCAATAGTCTGTATATACATATACGAGTGTAAATTACCGAGCTTTATCTCGTAAAATCTGCAGTCTAACGCGATAATCGTCGCATCGAATTCCGATGATTATACGCCGCTCATTAAAGCTCTGCTCTCGCACCTCTGCAGTGTGAAAAGAAAGCCTGATATATGTAGAGATCGTCGAAGCGATAGCATCAGAGGAAAAAAAAAATATGAAACGCTGCAGGGCTAATTCGTATAGGTATATACCAGCCGGCGAAAGAGTATCAGCTCTCTTTTTTCTGTGTGTTATAGGTTTCCGGTTCTTCAAAATAAAGCTCGACCTTGATTAACTCTCTCTCTCTCTCTGTGAGAAAAAGAGAGAAGAATGCTACAGAAGCAGTATATAGTATAGCCGTTTGTATTTATAAACATAATGAGAGCGTCGACGATCGCGTTCTTTCGTGAGTTTTGTAAACTCTGCAGTCTTGTGTCCGATGAGAAGAGAGTATAACGTGTGGTGTGTAAAGGATGCAGAGAAGCGAGGGATATTAATAATCAATGAGCTAGTTGTGCGCGATGCGTGGCTTTTTCGAGTCAAGGATGTCTAAGGGAAAAAATTGATCCGTGTATGTATGCGATGTAATATACATACATGGGAACATCGTGTAATGATCATTCCCACACACGAGGAATTCGTTTTCTGGACAATCTATATATGCACTGCTATAAAGTTGCTTTTTTTTTGTTAAAGTTCAATTGTATCCAAGAATTTCTAGATATGTATAGCCTCATCACAACAACATACTCTCCGAATCAAATGTACGCAACCGCGAAGTAGTACATAGAGAGAGGGGGGAGGGGGGGATCTGTGGAGGACAGTTCGATTACGCTTAAAAAAGCTCGCCGCAATTTCGAAACTTTCATATCGCGAGTGTGCTATACTTCTTGACCAGATTGGATCTCTCTCTCTCCGATTCTCTTTTAGCCCGAATTTCCAAACAAGAACAAAGTGCATATTATATACAGCACCTATATACTCCTCTAATATTCATATATATATATATTCAGCAGAACCTCATAAAAAGAAGACACCGAGCTTGCAAGCTCTGGCTACTCTACTCATCATCTCCTGGCTCAATTAACAAAGCATGAAAAATTCAATAATTAGCCAGGGCACAGAACAGACACAAACATATACACACGGAGACGAAACAACGTCGTCATATCCGCAAGAGCTTCCAAGCATCTATACACACATACAAGAGAGAGTGAGAGAGAGAGAGAGAGAGAAGCCACACGCCGAATCGTATTCTCTCTCGCTTTTGGGCAGCTGCGCGCAAGAGAGAGAGAGAGAGAGAGAGAGAAAGCTCTTGCACACCACCACCACCCCCCACGATCAATGCTTACAAGAGCAGCGGCAGCGACGACGTCAGCGCCCTCTCTCTGTCATCCTTTTTTCTCTCTCTTTCTCTCTGGGTTACGCGGACGAATAGCTGCTGCTCGTGCTCGTCAGCGAGGGAGGCTGTGTGTATAGCCGTTTGTCTTTGAAACACACGCGCGCGCGGGTGTGGGTCGATTGATTTTTTTTTCCGTTTTTTTTTTCTTTTCTTATACACACATATACAGACAGACGACGCAAGCTCACGCGCTTTCGGAAAGTATATACATCATCGCTATATATATATTGATTTCGTTATCTTCGAGTCCAGCGCGCTGCACAATTGCCCTCGTGAAAGTTGTAAACTATATAGAGTTTGAAATTCCCTCTCAATTTTTCAGCCGCGCGAATAAGAGACGCACAGTATTGAGGGAAATCCCTGATGTTCACGACACATCAGCGTATTCTTTCGAGTTATGACGTAGAGAAAGAGAGAGAGAGAGAGAGAGAGCTTGCGGCCGGAATGTTTTGAGCGCGAGAGATCGGTAGTCTGGGCGAGATTTGACCTACTTTTCCCGCGCTTCGTTCATTCATTTCCCTCCTCTCTCCCGCGCTTTTCATATACAGAGAGAGAAAGAGAGAGACGTGAAAATTCGTAACGCACACGAAAGAATCAGCTCGACAACAAAGCTCCAACCGCCGTCGTCGTCGTCGTCGCCGCCGCCGCCGCCGCGACAACAACAACGACGCCCAAGAAAGACAGCAAATGCATATACATGCACACATACTGCATACACGCACACAACAAAGAGAAAAGCAGTAGCAGCAGCGGCTGCAGTACAGCGCTGAATGAGCACTTCCCATTCATCCGCGCTTGGAGGTCAGCCAGTTTTGCGGGCTGCGATGGCGTGTGTGTGTGTGTGTGTGTCAAAGAGCGACCTGAATCGTCGTCGGCTGCTGCTTTCTTTTCTTCTCACCGCTTAAATTCACCGAGCTACTTTATAATTTTGGGAATCGGATTTTCCAATTATGATCGAGATACACACGGGAAAGTCTTTGCCATCGCGAGTGTCGATTCTATAAGACACCTCTCCCGAAAGAGAGAAGTATAGAAATAAGAGTCGGGTCTAAAAGAAGAACTTAGAGAGTCCTCGAGAACGAGAAAGCCAGGATAAGCAGAGCAAAAGTCGGAGACTAAAGAAGCTAGACCCTAATTAAGGCGCCACTACTGCAGCCGGGGCAAACACACGGCGCTGAAAAAATTAATGGAGTCACCTGAGTAGGTTCTCTCTTTCTCTCTCTCTCTCTATTTTTTTCCTTCACCTTTTGTTCGTCTATATACGAAAATATTGAATGAGCTTTTCGTGGGCTTCTTTTCAGCGGGCTATTTAACCAAGCTTCTTTTATATACGACGAGTCGAATTCTGCAAGCTCGTTTATACACAACAAATTATGCTTTAAAAGAAAAAAACGCGATTATCTTTCAACGAAAACAGCAGCAGCAGCAGCAGCTCGTCAACAAGGTGTATATCAAAGAACCCCCGAAGCGAATCAATGTATGCGCAAGCTCTCGTTTTAGCTCCTCGCGAGCCCTTCAAGCGCGTCGTCTCTTCTATATAGAGAGAGAATAAGGGTTAAAGTGCCGGCGCTGCACATAACGCCTCGATGACTTTTATCTCTCGCTGTAGTAAAAAAAAAATCACCGTTAATCTTTTTTTTTCCCTCCCACGGCCGTCAACAATTCATCGTTCTCCCAGTATACGAATGCAAAAATCAATTTAAAAAAAAAAGAAAAACAGTCTCACCTTCGCAGATGTATCCCTGCTGTATGATACCCCAGAGCATGTCGGTGCAGCTGTGGCAGTAGGTCGGCTTGTGGAAGGTCTTCTTGGCGAAGGTGTGCCCGTGCCCGACAACGATGGCCGGCTCAAGCTGCTGCTGCTGCAGCTGCTGTGAGCAGGCAGCCGTTGCAGCAGCAGTCTGCTGAGCCTGAGTTGCCGTCGGTGGGCCCGTGGCCATGGCCATCTGCTGCAGCGTAGCAGCTCCTGGGCCAGCGCCGCTCCCGCTGCCGCCGCGCTGGCGCCTCTCGCGCCAGATCTTCACCGTGAGGCCGCCGATCCAACCACGCTACAACTCGCAAGCACACACCTCCCTCCTCCTCCTCCTCCTCCTCCTCCTCTTCTTTATTCTCAGCAAACAGCTCCTCTACTCTCTCTGATACTTCGGCAGCTAATCGGCGCGGCGAATTCTACGACAATGAGTGACGACCAGCCCCGTTCTGCAGCATCCTGCATCGCGCGCCGTGCACTTGTGTATCGGCTACAACGCGCGCGCACACACACACACACACTTTGATTGATTCTCTCTCAACCGATCAATCGATCGATCGATCGCTCAATCTATCTCTATCTATTTGCAGGAGTGCGTGCGTGCCTGATGTGCTTGTGTGTGTGTGTGTGTGTGTGTGTGTGTTTGTGTGCGTGTGCGTGTGTGTGTGTGTGTGTGTGTGAGTGTGAGTGTGTCTACTGCTGCAGCTTCTTTGCGCAGCGGTGACAATTCACATGACGTAGTAGCAGTTGTGGTAGTAGTCGTCGTCGTCGTCTGTGCAGTAGGCGGCTGCTGCAGCGCTACTACGTGATCTCGGAGTAGCCGCAGGCGAGCGACATCGCGAGGCCGGCTGGTACTGCTTGAGCCCCGCTA
Source organism: Cecidostiba semifascia (assembly GCA_900474235.1). Lineage (NCBI taxonomy): Eukaryota > Metazoa > Arthropoda > Insecta > Hymenoptera > Pteromalidae > Cecidostiba > Cecidostiba semifascia. The sequence continues at coordinate 7,237 of UCQR01084509.1, read as the reverse complement.
ATACACAAGACTGCTGCTGCTGCTGCAGCTGCTGAGTTAAGCTGCTGCAGCAAAGAGCCCGACTCTCAGCTGCTGCTGCTGCTTCTGGGACGAGTACTTGTGCGAGTACTGCCTCATCGTGATGCTGCTGTTGACTACTACTGCTGCTGCTGCTGCTGCTCCTTCTTCTTCTTCTTCTTCTTCTTCTATCCCTCGTTACTGGCCAGCTAATCATCGTCGTCTCGCAGCAACATAAGCGCGCACTTCCTCACTCCCCAGGAGCTGCTACTGCCAGGCTGCTCACCATGGCTACTGTGCTGCTGCACTTCTCTCTCTCTCTCTCTCTCTCTCACTCTTAGGTATACCCGCGAGAGAAGAAGACACACTCGATGGCTGCTCCGCAACTGCTCTCTCGCACTCTCTTTCTCGTTCTTTCTCTCTCTCTCTCTCTACGTTATAGTAGGTACGATGAGATGATGCGCGCGCTCGCTCTCCACCATCCCCGGGTCGTCTCCGGCGCGCGCGCACCTCGACTAGGCTAGTGCGTGCGCACGACGCTGTGGTATACACTTGCTTCTCTCAGCTCTCTCTCTCTCTCTCTCTCTCTTTCTCTAATATGCGAGAGACCCGGAGAGGGGGCGGCGTCCGGAGCTGCTGCGACGATGCTTCTTCTCCTGCTGAGCGACTCCTGGACAAACAGACAGAAACGTGAGATTATATTAGGTGATACAGAGAGAGTATTGGGCTTGCTTCGCGTGCGGTTGTCTGCTATACACTGCGGATATTGCGCTTGCGCGAGGGGAAAGAGAGAGATAGAGAAAGCTACTTCTGCGCCGGCGTTATAAGGGGGATCGTGTTTTTCTCGGGGATGATTTTTTTTACTTTAGAGATAGTTTGGTTTCGGTGGTTCGGATCGATTTTTGATACAGGCTTATTAGACTCGAATGTTGATCTATGCACACTGCACAGCTGAGTTATGCCGCACTTGAATCTTGGCATCGGGCTATACACACACACACACCACTTGTTCTGCGCTGCTGCAGTTGTTTACAGCCGAGAGATCAAAGATCGCGACTGTTACTGACAACTTGTTTGTTTAGCCATAGCCCGCGTTATACTACTTAAACGCGTGTGTTATACTACTGAAAAGCTATTATCTATCAAGGCGCCGCAGACAAGAGCACTATACTCGAGTAGTAATATATACCGTTCGCTCAGACACACTCAGCTGTCCACAATCTCAAGAGAGAAAAAAAAAAGAAAAAGAAATCTCTCTCTCTCTCTCTCTCTGTCTCTCTTCCTCATCTCCACGAGCCATTGAGCTCGCTCAAAAGCGCCAATCCTTAACCTTTCGCTCTTGCGGAGAGAAAAGGAGCGAGACAGAGATAGAGAGATATATGAAGTATATATATATATATATATATAGGGAGCAGAGCAGCGCCAGAGCGCACGAGCGAGCGAGTGAGCGCGCACACACAATACAAATCAATAATGCTTAAAGCGACAGAATTAGAAACGAAAATTTCGCAGCCACTCGCACGACACGCGTATTATACCTAATACTCCGCGTCTAAAATTCCAGCGAGCTGTCATCCCTGGAGGGAATATGATATAGCCATATATATCTATATACACCTACACAGATGTACTATATATACCGAGAATGAGAGACAGCTGGAAGACCGCGACTCGATATATTTTCAGCGGGTGTGTCACGCAGGTGCGTGCGACAGACACACACGCGCGCGCGCGCGCGCGAGCTCGGGCTAATTAAGGATTTTTCATTTAATTTCCAGTAACTATATAGATATATATATAGTTGCCCGCGAGGATGGATAGACAGGCACACAAGGGCGTCGACACATACACACTGAGATCCGTTATTACACTTTGCGGTTAATAGCTGGCCGATGGTAATACACGCATCATAACGAAATGAGCGAGAGACTTATTATACATATACGCACACACACACACGAGAGCTTACGTAAAATTTTGGACGGCCGCGATTATGAACGCTTTTGACTCTCGACACGCGCGTTATTTTGGTCAGCTGTGCGCGAGCTATTCGCACTCGTTCACTGTGTCAACCCGAGATTCTCATCCTCCACCATTATACTCTCTCTTTCCCCTTGGTTGGAAATATAATACAATTTCACACGTAGTATATAGCAGCACCAGTATATATTATATATCAACAGCAAAGTAGATTCAAAGTAGTAGTTATAATATCTCTCGGTATATGTAATACCTCTCGACGACGGCTCCAGCAGAGAGCTGCACCCGGTGAGAGCGACAGCGGACACACTGTGTCGGCGACTTTTCTCACACTACTCTCCTATAATACTGTCTTTCTCTCTCTTTCTCTCGCGAGCGAGGGGAGAAGGAAGGAGTCAGTACACACACACATACAGAGTCGCCTGCGGGCAAGTTATACGCCGACTCGATGGCACATATATGTATATTTAGACCCGCGCGCGCACGCATGAGCAGAGAAAGCTCGCAAGCGCTGCTCTGCGAGAGAGAGCTTCTATGTGTTTGTTGCCGCTGCTTGTATGTGTGATATGTGTGTGTGTGTATCTGCATGTATATATACATATATATACATGAGAGCGAGAGGGAAGGTAAAAATAGAGAGAGAGGGGCCGGAAACGCAGCAGCAGCAGCAGCAGCAAGAGAACAAGAGAATAGGTTATGTAGGTAAATAGAGATGGGAGAGCCGAGTGCGTGTATAAATAAAAACGCGTATATATGTGAATATGGGTACGTGTGTTTGTATATGTGCGCCGGCGCAGAGAACGATGACGTCACGGATTTTCGGAGCTGCCCCCCTATATAATACCAGCTCGATGCTCTCACGTCCCTTTTCGTTATACACGCGCGCGAGACTCTCTCTCTCTCTATCTCTCGCTCTTTCTCTGAAATATCCCCAAAGGGCCACACTTCACCTACAAGGAGAAGTGTATATATAGTAGACATGCCTGAGAGCGTATACAGCGAGTGTGGAACGTTGTCTTGCAGCAGTCGAAAGGAATGATGATTTTCTATATAATACTATAATACTCTTGTATGCTTCCTGTATATATATATTGATTTTTCGAAATCGACGTTCTACGGCTAATAATCAATAAAATCGATCCTACGCACCCGTGAATGAAAAAGAAACAAAAATTTCAGAAAACCGAATTCGCCCGAAAAAGAGCCCAGATCACGGAAGGACCTCGTAAAAATGGAAATAAACGTGGAGGAGACACGCAGCCGCCGCCGCCACCGCGATGATTATCGCTCTCCCTCTCTCTGGTCAGCTGGGAGATTCGAAAAAAATTGACCCACTTGTGCAGAGGAGGAGGAGGAGGAGGAGGAGGGACTAGATGGTCTTGTCGTACCGGAATTGTTCTACTGTATGCGTGTGTATACTATATGTAGGGGATTACGAGCGCGGATAGTGATTCGTAATTTTCCCAGTTTGATTGGATATATTCTCGATGGATAATTGGAAATGGTATACATGGGAGATTATTATTCTTTTTTGGGCCGAATGTCTTACCTGGATTGTTCCACTTGACTTCCACTAATGCCTGAGTTTATTCTTGTTGTATATATTGTATTTGATGTATATGGAAGAAAGTATATTATTCTCTTCTGGCTGACCAGCGCACGTGTTTTTCACTGGCGTACAATAGCCGAAGTAGAAAAATCCGACTTGGCTCGGACCGCAGGTGGAGACGTGTCTCATTATCGAGAGACGAACGAATTTTACGGAGCCGCTACTGCAATTTCGCTGATAAGATGGCTTAGGAAATTTCATTTATTCAGTTGAGGTGCAATCAATAGAGAAAAGACGTGGTGGTGCTTTGAAAAAAAAAGTTTTTATTGTACATCATTTTTATTTTACAAAAATTCATATAATGCCTAACTATTTCTAAGACTCTCTTTTTAAAAAAAAAAAAACAAGATATACAACGCTAAAAGTCAAAAATCATGTACGATAATAAAAGAATACACATCATAGTAAATGCATATATCAGAAACATTAAAAATGAGAAAACTCGCATACACATTACGTATATATTTTTATCATTGGCATATATATTCTTTCATTATATATGGACGGAGCTGAAAGCATAGTCTATCGTGTGTGTATATAACGGGATAATCGATTTCCATAGAATACAATCTTCATTACCAATAACGACAATAACTATAATGTTGGCATCTTTCCTTTACAAAGTTTGAATATTTATACTTCCATCGAAAAAACTCTCATCGTCACTCGACTTACGAACAAGCGTCCAGAAGTTGATTGTTTCTAATAATAATACAATAGTATAGTAATGCATCGTCAAAATCAACGACCATCAGACTTGAGCAAAATATTTCTTATACACTTTCGTCGGAACAATCAGTGTTCGAATACTCTATCGTAGCTTAACCTACTATTATTACTAAAGGAGGCTTTTTTTGAATTTTCATAGTTTGAACATATTACAAAAGCTTTAAATGAACTTTTCTCTAATCCAGAGATAAGCACAAGAATCGGTTTGATAAAAAATGTAATTCTTAAAAAAGACTTTCGAACCCTGCATTCGTTCTGACAATGTAATAGTGTAATAGCAGTAATATATAATAGTGTATAATAATAGTATCAATAGCAAACGTTAATAATAGTTCGATAATATATAATCCATAACTATAATGATACAGTGTACAATAAAAAGCTATCGTCGAATATTCGAAAAGCAAAAAATGCGTAGAAAACTAAATTATAAACCCCACGAAAAAAGTTCTCAACTGCAGTATCAGTCTAAAAACTAATGTATGTGTGTGTGTGTTTGTGTGAGAGAGAGAGAATTAGGTACAAAGTCCCTGATAAAGATTGCCCGAAAAAACTTTCCTCGTCTAATTATTGTGCGTGTGTGCGATTATTAATCACTAAAAAGGCCAAGTATATAATATAATATAATCTGCACCCGTATTATATATAGAGTTCTTATTACAACAATAATAAATTTTTTACCTGCTCGTTAATATAATTCGTTCCACTTTTATACGCGTATGCGTATCTATATTTCCATGTATAGCAATGCGTAGATTCGTATATATATATATAGTATAAGTTTAATGTATAGATACGGACACAACAATTGTCTTCGGAGTATAAGGGAATGTGAAGTTGGAAAGGGTGTACTTAGGAGAGAACAAAAGGAGAAGAGCTCTCGAGTCTCGACTTTTGGAGTCAACTTACGCGCCAAGTTCTTGCGCTTAAACATTAATTTTAGGCGTCCATCGATGAAACACAGTAAATTAAAAGTCAACATTCGCTGCGGTGTTACAGA
>UCQR01084480.1:1931-28601 GCA_900474235.1 Cecidostiba semifascia | reverse complement strand
ATTCCGTTGAGTCTTTTATTATTCGATGGTCTTCAATTAACATGGAATTATTTTTAGAGCTTTTCAATCATCAATGAAACAAGTAAATATGGAATATTTGTTAGCTATTAACCTTTTTCGTATATCCTCTTAAAATTTACACAAAAAATTACACGACCCAGATTACCCCGAACAAATTCACTCCATTCACATATTAACAGATCCGCGATAAAACCTCTTCCTTTAAAATGCATCACGCACCAAACCATTCAGCCATTCTCTACACACATACGTATATACAGACACGCCAAAAAGTAGAATAAACCCATCCCATTAGGCAGACATCGTTTCTCCTCTCAAGCTCCTCTTCCAATAAGCATTTCTAACCGAGCTTATTCGGGAGAATTGCCTGCTGCCACGCGTACACGAATCCGGCTTCCTAGACCATATACATACATTATACCTTCTCTCTCTCTCTCTCTCTCGAGAGAGAGAGAGAGAGAGAGAGAGAGAGAAGCAGGCCATTAAGCCTCGTTCAAATCAAGCTCTAATCTCGAGATGACACAGTAGCTTGCAGCTAAAAAAAAGTCATTGTGCAGCGCAGCAGCTTTCATGCATTTTTCTCGTATCGCGTCGGGATGAGAGGAAACGTCGCTGGCAGTAGAAATATATGTATATGCGCTCTGTCTCTCTCTCTCTCTCTGTCTCTCTCTCTCACCGAGTGAATAAAATATAGAAGTTGCAGAAGCAGCTGGGTAAGTGGCTCGCGCGCGCACGGCGCATTGTACGCTGACTCGTACCACTATATACTGTACCAACGCCCGAGATGAGATAATGCAATTCGCGGCAAAGAATAGACGCGCGCGCTTTCACTTTTTTCCCTTTTCAACTTTTTCCTCAGTGGGTTAGTTGGTTTAGGCGGAAACAAACGGAGACTACTTCGTGTACCCTCTCTCCTTTCTTTGTCCTTTGTGCACGAGCCAAAGGGGTGTAAGCTTTAGATTTGATTAGGTCGGCTAGAAATTATTTTGTTTCTTTTTTGTTTTTTTTCTCAATTACGGTGATGAAGTTTCACGTAAATTAGTTTGTCCTCCAAATTTCGCAGCCATAGGTGCGACGACAAAAGCCATTTCTGCAATATATTTAGCAAATACATGGCGAGGCCAAAAAGGTGTATGTATATTAGTGTGTAGATCTCTTGCGCCAGCTCGCGACGAAGAGCAAACACAGAGTCAACTCGATTCCGAGAAAGCTCGGAATATGAATGCAGGCGCGCGCATACCCGCGATCCGTCCCGAGACTCGTATTAACTTATTCCTACAGGCAAGCAGAGGAAGAGAGAGAGAGAGAGAGAGAGAGAGAGAGAGCAGCGCCAGTGCCAATCTCTCGAAGAAGCTGCATGCCGCCGAAAATTCGATATAACCTCGGAGCCACCAGTGCCCCAGATGCTATGCTCTCTGACATGTATATAGGTATACACACTCAACGACGTTTGTGCGCTACTGCTTTCTTGCGAGGCTGTTTTCTGTACTATATATACCTACAGTGGCCTGGGGAAAGAAAGGGGAATCGTTATTGGATGTTCGGAGAACAGCTCGCGACCTTCGACATCTAATTTCCGCAAATCCGAAAGAATAACGCGACGAGTGGAGTGCTGTTGCTGCTGCTGCTGCGGAATCAGGGACGTAGCTCCCGAGCGTATTGTTGAGTTTTATTGGACCTGCACTGCACGCCGCTGCTGTTGCTGCTGCTCTCTTTGGTCCTGCTGCTTCGTTTCTACGGGTTTTAATGTTTGTTTTTGCTAGAAAGGAAGCTGTGTGTATACGCTGAGCCGTGTGAGTCGGAAGTTCATGTAACGTTTCTTTTGTCTTGTTCAAGCGTACGGAAAAAACGAGTTGTTAAATTGAAAAACACACGGTTTTATTTTAATATGTATCAATAATTTCATCTCGATAACGACGAACTTTTTCGAAAAATCGCAAACATACATACATCCGTATTCGTGTTGACTCTCATTCAGAAGCCGCCAGGAAACGTTATATTGAAAGAAAAAAAAATATTCGATACCCTCATTGCGACTCTATACATTGCGCTCGGTGACGCGATTTTTCGCGCGCTAATTAATCCGGCACTCGTGGAATCAGCAAACATCAAAGCGCACTTTTTCGCGTCATCAGACTCGCTCTATACGTATATTCGTTTGATCGACAAAATTCTGTAAATAGTTCTTATCGCGGCTGAATTTGAATCGTGCCGCAAGTTTTATACGATGCAACGCTGTCGAATTTGGTTTTACGATTTCAATGCCGCGTTATATATATGGGCGAATTTCGTGTGCTGCGTAATTTCCTGCGCTCTCGAGGTTTATTGAATCGTAGGCTGCAGAGTTGGCTATTGACATGAGAAACTTTTAAAGCGACGCGTGACTTTTTATTGACGCCGTTGAATTGCTTGAATGATTGCGTAGTGTGTATTCGTATATGTACGTCGACGAAGGGTTCATTGTGTGGCCTTATTGAGTGAAAAGAACGTTTTTCAGATCTGTAAGTGCTTTCGAGAATAGAAAATGTGCATTGACGTAGCGATTGAATATTCAAGATTGTATGACGTGGTTATATTCGCAGACAATTTTGTGGGACGTCGGCTATTTTGGAAATATATTGAAAAATCGAATTGTTGGAAGAAGAAGAAGTGAATAATTCAGTAAATATTTACAAATAATTCAGTCTTCAACTTTAATTTGACTTTCAGCAGGGTTTATTCAAGAAATCTGCTATTTTTAAAATAGGACGACAGTAATTTTAAAACGAAGAAAATAAATTAGTCATCCATCTTACAAAATAAAAGCAACAACCCGACGTTGGTAAACACAAACGAATGATCCCCAAATATTTCTAATTAAAGGCAACAATGTCCTCCTCGATCTTCCAACAATGCCGCAAACAAATTAGCACCATTACACAATACCCCGTGAATTTCGTAACACTGCTCTATACGTTCGAAGCGAAAATTAGTCGTCGTTTCAGGTACAGCCTTTACACGAGCCTTTACATCTCCCGTCGTCTTGTTAGCGTTGTTGTCACTGTCGCCGTACATCATCAATTTCATAATTAACGTCAATCTGCAAGCATCGAAGGTAACACCGGCAGCAGCTCTCCGTGTATACACTCGACTTGATGAGGAGCAGAGAAGCGAAGAGCTTTTGTACCAAGCTCGAAGCTGCTGCGAGAGGCTGGATATTCAAACGCCGAGGTAAACAGTATTGTTCGCTTCGTTCGGAAGATTGAGGCTGTGATGTAGTGAAAGGATCTTTGGGACACATTTTAGAGAAGTTACGCGAAAATAGAAAGGATCATATTCGACAGAATATTACATCGGAATAATCAAAGGAACGGAACATTACCTTTCTCGACAACAAATTGAGTTTTTTAAAGTATTTTATTGTTATGTGACGTGTGCTAGTAAACAATAACTGTCTCATCAAAGTTAATGAATTCTATCTTGCTGCACACATGCAAAGAGTGCCATAGAGAGTCAAGAATCTGCTTTCATAGTTGACTCGAGAGCAAGGGGGAAGATTTCAGCGGGAGAAAGTGCACTAATTGCATGACAACGTATGCTAGTACACTCGGTTTGAATTGGTTACACGCTCCGAAGTCACAAGAGTTGGGAAACAACCGGTGCACTTCCGCATACAGAAGTGGATAACATGTTTTTTACTTTAGGGAATATACAATGGTAGCCATCAGGTTCCTTATATTTTATTTTAGATACTTATTAAATTAACGAATATTTCAAAAAAATGTCACACACATGATAAACAGAGTGATCGTCTACCTTCTTACAAAGTTTCAAATTATATTATAAAATCCTTCCAGAATAATACTAACATTAAAAAGTAGATAAAGAAGCATACAATAAATAAAAAATCTCCTATTACAATTTTTCCATTCTACTATTTGTATAAACCAATTATAGTCTCCTATGCCTCCCAGCTATAATCAATATCTCTTCCTCAACTCAATATCGATTATATCGCGCTTCACCATCAGCCGCCAGCGTCTTATCGCAATATCTACGTACCGCGACTTGCAGAATGCACAATCTGCGTTAATTACATGGACGGGGACACTTGTTGATCGCGTCGAGCCTACGGTGCAAATGTGGAGAGACCCGCGACGAATCCCGCGCGTCTTTGCCCCTGCACGTATGCCGCATTGCGTGCATGCGACGATCATCGATCGCACGAACAAATGATCGGATTGCATAGCTATGGTAATGAGCTGAAGGAGCGAGTTTTATTTTTAGATTTACGAGCTTTTCATTGGCAGTTATTGCTCCAGTTTTGCCTCTGGAAATTGTTGTGACTGAAAATTTACGGAAATTTCAACAGTTAATTGGGCACAAGTTTGTGACATGATGCGTCGTGGTGAAACTCAAATGGCTACTATAATATAGTCCATTTACATTTCAATGATGAAGGTCTGGATTAAATTAAGGAAATAAATGATTGAATAGCCCTAATTAATTTATATGCAAAATAAGGGGTCAGACATCTCGAACTTACTGAGTTGTCGATACTGTCGATAAAATATGTATAGACGAGGCGGCGTGCCAGTTAACTTTCTAAATTTCCATGTCTTAGCAATTCAAACACAGACGAACTGCCATTTTCATTATAATAGATAAATTCAGACTATCCTATCGCGGTGTCATCACTATAGCAAAGTAAAACCACTGATAAGGCTTACGATCATAAGTCAAAATTCTGACCGACTGAATGTCTAATAATATAGTTCCCGGAAGTATATTCGATTTTTGAATCAGTGAGACGAGCCGATGCTCTCATAAACACATTCCGTTGCACGTGTATTACAGAGTATGCGTACATAATCGATTCCGCATATGGTCGTGCACTGATGCGTGAGCAATATGTGGTCTTGTCATAAACCTAAACGTGATCAGAGCGATTGAAGCTATTTTTGGTGAATGAGGTGTACTGGTAATAAAGTTCTGATATATGCATAGAAATGAAATATAGCTTCCAGACTTTAATACATGTACTTTTAAGTATAATTATGCCTAATTCTAATATCTTTTAACAATAATATAACATTTTTAAAACTTTTATACTAAAAACAACATGCTTAATTAGACTCCAAATACTACCTTTTCTGTTTTTCCACCACAAGCCAAAACAGCAAAACTGGCATTACAACATCATGACAAAGAGTAATCAAGCATCCCTTCGACAAGTCAAGAATTACAAAAACGCATATCGTTCCCCTAATAACAGCAAAACTTCAAAGGCATATCAAAATCACATCAAAGTCGCACTTTTCCATCATCGTCGGCACCTGCAGCCTGTATATGCCTGTATATACCTTTATACAGGTCCCAATAGCGCGCGCGTCGGCGGCCAGCCGCCGGAATCCCCGATATTCCAATCGGGAAATTCCGCACGCACGTCGCAGCGCAGCACGGAATGCGCGATCGATCTGGCTCTGATCGGCCTTAACTTCCCGAATATATAAGCGCAAATCTCGACTCGCTCTCTCTCTCCCTCTCACACTCTCGCGCCATCCCTTTGTTATAGGTCCCCGGCGTTGCACATATATATACCATCAGGCTCGCCGCGCGCGTCTCGCGGAAATGAAGGACGTAAACGGAATTTCCCTGTGCAGCGGTGAGTCGAAGGATTAAGGCTGGGGTGGTGGCTGGCTATTTTCATTTGATTGGGAAGTGTGCAGCGCGCGCGAGTTTGATTGGGATGTGGGGATTTGTCGCGTCGGTGTAAGGTGTGAGACTGAGAGAGTCGATGGAATGAAGAGTTCCATGGGAGTTGGCAGGTTATTGTAGTGGCATGATTGGATTTTATTGAGTCGGTATATACCGATGACTTGTATTGTGGGATTAGGATCGATAGTATGTATAGTGGAATTATTCGTTTTCGAGTATCAGTTTATTGCTTTATCGTTAAATATTGCAGACTTTATCTGCGAAGAGGTATATTGATCTGTTCGCGTGTAATCATTGGTTCACCTGTTTATTTATTTATTTATTTATTTAATAAAACAATTGAAATCTACATACCTATATAAATCAACTGTAAGAATGTTTATATAGAAGTTGGGCTGGTTAAAGATTGAAGAAAGAGAGTACTTTGCGGCAGTATTGCTTTACAAAGCACTCTACATCCGAGAACCGCCGTATGCAATCATAATATATAGGTAATTAGTATTAAAAAATACACAATGTAATAACTCTTGAGCAAATATTAATTTCTAACATTAGCAAAAGAACTCGAAACAATTACAAATAGATTTAACTTATCCAATTCGCGCTACTTATAACAAAACGAAGGTTTGCGGTAAAAAAAATAAAACGCTCCAAACTAGGCTTTACATTCATCACTCCTTCCAACATTAATTCAGGTTCTCATAAAGCTACGTTCCCGCGGAGGCAGCAAATTTTTACGAATTTACCCCGTCATACTTCGCTCCATTACATGCTCGCGCGCGCGAAAGCTCTGACGACATTCTTTTCCATTCCCGACTTCGCTTTTTCTTCATCTCGCTCCAGCCACGGAAATCACCCTAGTCACTGTTTATCGCCGCGCGCTCGCATAATGCACTGCTCTTACTACCTGCACCTGCACACGCGGAATATTAATCTGCCCTCCCATATATATTTAAGCGACGTGAATGAAGTCTCGCTGCCGGACTTCGAAGCGCGATATTTAAGAGCCGTAACTGTGCGGTCAGAGGATTTAAAAGCACGTGGCTGTAATCTATATGCGTCGAGACCGTCATTTTATATAGCAGAACGTTGTGTATACGTATACGAGGATGGTAAAGGAAAATTTGCAAGTAAAACGACAAGCAGCGCAATCGTGACTTTTAGCCATTCTATCACAAGGTTTTCTTGTTAGACCCTTGTTTATGTATAAATATAGTTAGATGGATTGAATGGGTCATGGAATGAAATATACAACTCAGTCGAATAGATCAATATACTCTCAACGGATCTACAGATATTTGATTTTCATAACCAGAACTATAATTAAACTGAAATGCTATTCAAGTCATCATTTCCACTTTTAAATAAAGATCATCTCGTTATTTGAGGATAGAAAATTTTTCAACTCGAATAAAATGCTACACCAGATTATATTCATTTGAATTTATACCAAAATTTACTTGAGCATATATACGCGTGATAAGATTCTTTTAATCCGGAAATAATTAAAACATACAAGCTTTTCACGCAAAAGCAGACTAGTTTTAATCAGGCTTCATTGAAAAAAATCTTAACTGACCGACTGCTAGGGTTGATGAAAGGAAATTAAAAATATCTCCATTAAGCAGAGCCCAAGATTAGTCGCGAGGGCTAAATTGAAAAGGTTTGAAAAGCCGTCCAGCAGCCAGTATTAATATAAAAAAAAAGGCAGAAACCAATTCCCTGGACGTATAAATTCATGGAACTCGTTCGGTATAAATGATGCAGGCAACGCATTTTGCAGTACACGTACCGCAGTAGCACATGGCGAAAATTGCGTGCGCGAGTAGGACTTCTAAAAAGGAAGGAAAGCTTGTGTATAAAAAAGCATGCGCACTCGCGCTGTTATTATTATCGTTACCGCTGTTAATCATCGCAAGCCTCACCGCAAACTCTACCCTTTTCCTTACAATATACGCGATCCTGAAAAGTTTACAAGCTGCGCCGGTTGTATACATAAACTCGCTCTAATTGTTCTTCAGTGCCGTGGAATTTTATTACTCTAATCCGTGCAATCTGCTATTACGTCTGTAACGTATACAATGTCCCGGTTGTGCTCGGCCCCGAGAAAAGGAAAGAGCGTAATTTATTCCGCGAGAGGGAAAAACGAAAGCAGAAGAGAGAGAAAAGAGAGTACGGAGAGTGGAAAGAAGCAGAGGGGTTACGAAGATTTAGGACTGTCAAAGGCAGCGTCTTAGAAACGTCTATATAAATTAGATATTTATGCGTCTGCGAGTCGTTCTTAAGGCTGGAATTAGGATTCTAAAGCTCAAGGGGTTTCGTATTTATTGCTTAATCAACGAAAGCGAAATAACTGTACGCATTATTACTCACAATGAGATTATTCTATTCATCAAAGTTATGTTGAATTTCGAAAATAATGCAAAGTTTTAATAAAATTTCTTCGTCTTAGAGAAAGCTTTGTAATAAACGTCGCACAAAGGTTTGTGCTTTTGCAAAATCTCATTTCCAAACAAGCTCATAAGTGCAAAGTTATTTCTCAAAGAATCTAGAGCAAATAAATCTTCTTCCATTTCATCAGTTAACAAAATTGCAATTTTCTTTTCATGAACGCAACAGTCGGTGATCGGCTTATCGTTAATTTTGAATCATCATGAAAAATGAATCAAATAAAGTCAAAGATATCTACCACTGTTTGGAACAACTCGTTATTTGTCGCTGAAGAGTAGAAGACACTTTGTGGTTTAATAAATTAATTATTGCGATTTTGCATGAAATTTTAATAACTTCGGAACCCAAGAATCTAAAAAGTATTTATATGCATACAAATACTTCAAAAAGAGATTAAACATGTCCCCTGCCCCTTAAAGGGTTAAGCAATGCTTACTTATACGAGCACGGTTAATCATAAAATAAATATTAAGAATAAAATCTTATTAAACACTTTTTAGCCTATCGGAAATCGCATCGATCTCAATTCTCATATTAATTTTCCAATCCTCCTCCTTCAAGCGTCACTTATCCCTATACCCCTGACACTCCATCCTCTCCTTTATTTTTTAGATCTGTCTCACCTAGCGCCGGTGAAAGGCACGAGATAAAGAGCAGCTCGCTCCTTCGGAGCTTTTAATTTTTGATCCAATTATCCCCCGCGTATACCCCGAGCTACAGCGACGACGTAATTTACCCCGATGACGGGCCTTTGTCGCAAGCGACACACGTTACCTCCCACGGGGATCTCCAAATTTATCGAAAATTTCATTGTAGGAGGACGAGGCAACGCTATTACAGGCCGTTGCCGACGAAACGCCGTGACTTATGAGGCTACCTGAGATTTATCTCGGTCCCTTTTTTTGCGTGTCTGTCCTCGGCTTGTCTTGTTAGGGCTCTCGTTGAGAAACAAAGCTGCTCGGTAGAGATTTACGCGCGATCGATTTATAAGCAAACTAGAATGAGGGCTGATGCATATAATAAAAGTTCGTTAATGCTTAAGAACAGCTGAGATAGAAACTCGGATAGAAGTATTTCACACACTATATTGTTAAATTTTAAACGACGGCAAATCGTTAGATACTATACGTACTGCAAATTCATTAATAATAATGACTATCCCTTCTTTAGCGGCTTATCCCTGAGGACTTATTGTGTTATACGTATAGAATTTATTATAGATCAGATACGCCATATCCGTGCATAAACTCATCCAGGCATAAATTAAGTCCATATTGAAAATATTCCCATGCATATATACTCTATATTATAGATACTTGTAAACTTTTGAATTATCCACTCGAGAATATATTCAATGAATTGAGTTAGCTCGGGCTAATGAAATCACGTTACGTGCTATAAAATAATCAATCGCAACCACTAACGCGCGCAGTATATAGTAGTGTCTTCGCCGTCCAAGTAACCCTCCTCCGAAAACAATTACGCAATCCTCCAAGGCCATCAAAAAGCCAAACTGCTTGGCTAACTTGGAACATCCTGGGCCGATCCACAGCGTTATAACTCGAGCGCCATCGGTACATCAGCCTTGCGCTGCACACTCGAGCAACATAACCCACGGAGCAGAGCCAACGGAACACGTCGCTCGTTAAACTCTGGCAATCGTCAAAGGGCCTGGCGCGCGCAAGGAAGCAGCAGCAACTTGGACGTCCAGCAGCTCCTACTCCTGTCTTCCTTTCACGAGTTGCTACTACTCGCTCTTACTCCTGCCGCCGCTTCTTCGAGGACGTGTCCACGAAAGCGCGGCGAAACTCCCCCGAGAAACGCCGCGCAACCCCTTCTCCAGCCGGCGTCATTTCCGCAGAGTTAACCGGGATAACGATGTGTAATCACGAGACTCTCGCGATTATAACCCTTCGGCGTGCGCGGCCTCGCGGGACGTATAAATAACGCAAATAACGGCGTAGATGCGAGCCGCCGATAATTTCACCTGAACCCCCTACTTGCGGATTCTATATATCTATGCGATAGTGGCTGGTGCTTCTATGTATCTATGGCTGAGGGGGCCGATACGACTGGATTATCGGGTGCCGACAATTTTGGGCTGCAGGCGACTGATGGAATTCTCTTTGCGGACGAAAGTAGGCTTAGGATAAGAGATGGTTGGGGATGGTTATGGGGTATTGTTGGATGATTGAGTTGTTGGGGGGTTGATGGACGAGGGCGAAGATTTTTCGATGCTTTCTTTCGATTTGGCTGAGCTTTTTCAGAAAATATTTTTTTTACAATTCCATAGTAAAATAGGATTACGATCACTTTTTGATAAAAAGTTATCGATATTAATAACTGGTTGATGACTGTACATACTATTCAAATCTGCTAGTGTTTCAAGCACAACGACACTTTTGTAGAATTGAATGCAGCTATTCTGCGACGCCTCCGGCACCCATGGTAAATAAAGTTCTCCTTATGTTGTAAGAGTGCGTTCACTATAAAACTTTGTAGATTGTTGGAAGAAATAGAAGAACGCGTAAAATACGGCTCTAAACTTGCTTACGAAGAGGAGTTAACGTTTTTATTTATATCGTAACCTTATATTCACTACTTTAACCATAAATTCAATGTACATGAGTATCCAACAATTTGCACCCTTTTAAAAAGTGGATAACGGGTCGTGTCATAACTTCAATTAGCCAGAAGAAAGGCTTTAAACTCAATCCAGGTATATGGTTTTATATAGAAATTATAAAAGAACACTCCAGAAATTAAATTGTTTGCAATGCTTCAAAGATATTTTTTACAAAGCAGAATATGTAAAACCAATTTTCATATTGCACAAGCATATTCGAAATATGCTGTTTGACGTTTTTTTATTACGTCTCTGTTATACAAACCAATTTCCAATATTTAATAACGTTTATTTTTCAAAGCGAATTCCAATCGCTGAAGCTTTCACCGGTATAAAAAGTCTCGCGACAAAATTCCACCCTCGAAATCTCAAATCCCATCAAAGGCACATTTATTTTAAAGGATACCTTATCAGCATACAAATGCGCCCCCGACGAAATCTCGATCGCATCCAGTTTGCGCGACGCGCGAGAAAATAAGCTCGTCCTCTTTCCCGAAGCTCGGATCCAGGAGTGGCCCCGTCAAATTCACACGTCCCTTCCGAGTCGCGGAACATTTATCAGGACTGAACTTCTTTACCTCTCTCTCTCTCTCTCTTTCTCTTTCGCGCGCGAACCTCGTGCATCCGAGCAATGATTAAAGTTTGTAAAAAATGATGCTTTTATCTTTGCTGCGTTTCCTGCAGCTCGCGCGTGCTCTAACTCTGCGCGTCCTACTTTTGAAATTGCTCTTTTAGTGCCGGCATCGTTAAAAGCGTATTATGGAACGGATTTCGAAATAAAAATTTCATTTTGATAAAGATTTGGTTTTGATGGTTACTGGCAGTTCAAACGCCAGCGAACGACATTATAGTTGACGGTTTTTGCATCATGTTGACGTCGGTTATTAGCGCAGGCTGTATTTTTTAACAAGACTATGAATATTTTTTGAACCTTTTTACAATCGATTATCTGTCAGAAATTAAATTTTATTCAATTCAACTGTACCAGTATAACAGAAAAAAACGTTTAATCACTACTATATAAAATATTACGTACGAGTTACAACTGAAAATACCTGAATTAGCATTCTCAAAATACAGGTCGACATAATTTCCCTGCGAGTGTGTTTCTAAAAAACCTACTTACCAAGCCTTAAGCATACGGCCTCTACAGTCGTAAATCAAAATTCAAGCTGCCCTAGCAGAGCGCTTTGAGCAAACGCGAAACAAAATGCGAATTTGAATTCACTTCCATTTCGCGTTAAGCCACTGGCCAAGCGAAAAAAACCTTCTCGCAGAATTTACGAGGCACTATACGCGCGACTCCACCTTCATTCCCACACGGTTCGGTCACCCTTTATACATCCACGCGTGTAAAAAAAAAAGAAAATAAAAAATAAACGGGGTAAGAAGAAAAGTTGAAAGGGGTCTGGGCCGAATAAAAGCGAATAGGTACCTACGCACTGAAGTGAAATGTCGCGCGCTCGAGGCTCATCCGGGAGTATAAGGCCGACCACCGCCGAGTCGTCAAGACGGCAGGGAGTTTTACGATTAAGCGCAAGGTCGGATCACGTCTCCATCTCTATCTGGGCGGGGATTTCTTTGGGAGGGGGTAGGAGTGACGAGGGTACTTTGAAGGGTTGAAACACGGAGATTTTCTGCCGCGTTTCTAGTTTTTTGGGAAATGCTTCGAGTTTTACGGAGTTGAATTTACATTTTGTAGTTACACGAAATGGTCTGGTTTTATTAGCCCGAATTTTGTTGAGTCAAATGTAAAGTTTTTGTTTATAGAGATTGTTTTTTTTTTTGTTTTAATGTTGACGAGTTTGTTTTAATGCATGATATTTGTGCAAATTAAAAAAAATAATAAATGAGACGACCTTTATTTTAATTTGAAATATCGTATAGGTTAAAACTGAAAAGGATTCATTTTATTTTATTGATAGCAAAATATGATGTGCTGTTTCAAAATGTTGTTTATGTAATATATAATGGATAAATACGGTATGATCGAGAACTTGGCTCTAGAATTTGGTCAAAAATATTCTATGCCTTATTTAGCAATAAATCTATATTTTGAAAAATTGTATGATATAACGAGCATTGATGATATTGTTACGGCAATTGATATAATAAAACATCTTTCGAAATATAATACCCAAACCAAATGTTCGTTCGACCTTTGAACTCTCAGTACGAAGACTCGTTCTCGTCACGTCCCCCTGAGTTCACGGCTGCAGCAGCGCAAGCGGAAGTAATTGCGGCAACCGATCGACTCCCGTCTTTTTACGAGGCCTGGACTCCTCTATCTTCTTCACCTTTTTTCTGCTCAGAGGACGCGAAGAAGACGGTGCAGAATTTCATGTCGGCCTTCGTGCACGGAAAACGAGAGGGAATGACGCCGCGCCGGGAAGAGACGAAAGTGATTCCCGAAGGAAAGTGTACAGTACGCGCACCGGCTATGAATAATAAAACGAGGGCTTACCCGAAAAAAATCTCTTCGTTCAAGTACGGCTGAGAAGAATCTTACCTGAAAGCGATAAAAGAGACGTTCTTTATACAGTAATGAAACGGTTTAGGCAATGATGGAATTTAAGTTGTGTGTATTTGGACGAATTTGACTCGATCCATGATATACTTAATACTGTATTGTTAAATGCAATCAATTATAAAAAGTAAAAGCAGAGGATTCTCTAAGAATCAAGAAATTTCGTTAAAATTTTCTAGATAGACGAAATACTACTTCAGCTTGCCTTCATCCAAAGTTAGCCATATTCTTCTTTAGACTAGATCAATATGCTGTATAATAGTCGTGTGCTGTATAATTTTATTCAAAATTCTTAACTGCAAGCTAGTACGTTCCTTGTTGCTTAATTAACCAACATTCTGTCCTTGCAAATATTGATCCCAGATTACCATCCAACCAATCGCAATCAATTGGGCCTCTTGCGTTCACCTCAGTCTCTGGCTCCGGCCCTTAAACGACGACTTGCATTGCTGGCTATTCGACGACCGTTCGGCGATTCATCTCGTGACTTATGAGGTGTCGACGCTCAACCATGTTCATAATGCACTCGCCTACACAGCTGTGAACTGCAATGCTACTGGTCTATGGTCTATGGCCTGGTACAACATATTGGCGGCTGCAAGCTCTGCATCCAACGCGTGATTGATGATGCGACAATAACGCGGCTCGAGCTTTCATTGAGGACGAGCCTCGGCTGCGGCCGAGCTGTAGCAGAGCTCCATTGTCATGATGGGATGCCAACGTGCGTATACTACATCGGTGAGCTGTTTAGTTCAGTCAGTGGGCAACCCAAAATACCCGTTTTTTAAATTTTGTTGGCAACAGCAATATTATTACGCCTCAGTGTATTCAGAAAAAGGTGTGAAATAAATAATAAATAGAATGAAATCGAATATGTACCGAAAAAGTGTTTGAATATTCATGTAATATGTTTAAAAAATGGCACAACAGACACCCGCAGTCTTCCGGTCTGCGAAGCTTGCTGCAGGATTTCCTCGAAACGAATAGCTCGAGCAAATTCAATACGACGCGTTCGCACGAAGATTTTTCTGTTCCCTCCTTATTTGTCAGTTTTCCTTTTCGCTCCACGCTAATGAAACCATTAGGCATCGTACAGATGGAGTAGCCGACGCCTCCAGAGCATCTCATTTCCTTACACCGTCCTATTTTCTTTCACAATTCTCGGGGACGAAATGAAAAGGAGAGCGAAAAAACAAGGATTATAGAAGAAGAGACGAAACAAAGAACGAGAAAACCATAAGAAGCCAGTCGACGAAAAAGTGCAAAATAAAGGATTTACTCATTTAGGACTACAAAACGGATTATCTCGCTTGGAGGAGGCGCGAGAAAAAGACAAGGCCTTTTTATCTGCACATTAAATGTGTAACTTATACGGAATAACTTAAAGCTACTTGATCTACTTAAATTAGTAATTAACAAGTTACAAATTATAATTCCAAGATTTCATTTATAAAGAAGGTTAAATTAAGTTTAGTTGAACATTGAATTATTTCTTTACTTGATTAACTCGACCTTACTTTGTTCCTAATAGAAAAGTTCATTCACTCTCACGCAATAATTACGATTTCTAGAAAATAGGAAAACTATGATTTACGCATATTTTTTCAGTAATTGCCAGGGTAAAAATCATTAATATACTGACCCATGGACATTTTGATTTGCACCAATGGTTCGACTTTCTCACGTCTTCAGCAGTAATGCGTAGCCTGTTTGTCGGTACGAAGCCGCATTGAAATTGAATTCCGTAAGAATTAACGGAATAACTTCTATTGCTGATGCATTGGAGAAGAAAAAATTCCTTCGCGTCTCGCAAAATGAGAGCATTGGCAGCTCGCCTGTAAACCAGACCCAGGAATTTAGAGCGAAAAAAAGAGAAATAAGCGAAAAAAGGGACAAGGGCAACATGATGTAAGAAAAGGTAGTAAAGCGTTCCTTTCAACTCAGCATGTGCAAAGCTTTTCAAGGTATTACTCTACTTATTTTTTAAGAAATCCAAGAATTCAATAATATATGTAAGTAACAATCGAAAATAGTACATAGCAATAGATGCATTACCTCTGTTTCACCTTCAGAACGGTAAACAGCAATTACCAGCCCACACGTTTTCCCCATTGTGCAGAATACGAAAGCACAAGTAAAAATGTCTCGGCTAGCTCCGCAACCGGAAAAACTCAGCGGATCGCATATTCTCGAGTTGCTTCCGGCTATACAACGAGCCGGAGATCGCGCGTAAAAATTCAGGTAAAAATGGCAGATGCATTTCGTGCAAAAACAAGGAAAGCCATATACATATACCCTTACTCCCGCGCGCATTTACTCATAAATACTCGTTATACTTTTGCGCGGCTGGCTGGTTGTTCGGATGCTGCTTTGAAAGTGTGCAGCTGCTGCAGTCGCAGCTCTCGAGCTTATTCCAGCCCCTGAGTTTACGATAAAAGCGGCCAAGAACTCGCTGATGCAATTTAAACTTTTGTAAGCTTAACGCACTGTGGAGAGGAGATAGAGGGTGGGGGTGTGTTATATTGAATCGCTGGACTTTTTTAATAAGTCGTTGTGTGGTTATAAAAGGCTTTTTTTGAAAACGAGAAAAGTTTGAAGGTATAATTATTACATGTGGCTTATATGGTGTTATACGATTGCAAAGTTCTTTTCGATGGTTGCTTCTCGTTCGCTCACTTTTATGCACAAATAATACTCGACCATAGCATTTTCAACCGCATCGAGCGATCTTCAGCCATCATAAAATAATAACTTGAGTCAATCATTAGTCTGAAACTAGCGGTGGCTCGGTCGCGTCACGTTCGCACGTTTACGATCGAGCAAACCCACATCGCTTCTTCAACAATGAGCAAGCCTGCAGTGTGATAGAGACAAAAGCCACGGATACGCCGACAGCAGCTCTTCCATATAGGTATATACGCAAACGGACATAACTCGGTGCGGAGCCGCCGTTACCCATGAGGATCACGTATGCTTTTGCAAGGACGTTACGGAGCATCACGTTCTATACTCTGTCTCTCTCTCTCCTGCTCTTTGGAGTCTCGCCGGCTCTATGTATAACGAATGTGATATGTGGCTTCTCCAAAAGGCTGTCTTGTTTTGACGGTATATATAATCTCGCTAAACCCTAGTGGTTGGAGCCACTGTTTTACCTGATGGTTACTCGATTGTCGTGTCGATTTTCGAGTGTTTCCAGGCAATTAAGTGAGCTCGGATCAATCTTCTGACACATTGAGAGATGGTTTGCGTATGCATTTTACACTGCAAGATTAATTACTGAATGACTGGTATGATTGAAAACGTGATGCAGCGCGTTTATAAGCACATGAAGCAATATTTATCATGTTTTGGAAAGGAAAAATGTGTAAATGTATACCATTTTAATCTTTTTATTTTGTATTTTATATATTGTAGAAAAAAAAATCAGACAGCAGTAACATGTCAATTTGAAGGACCTATATATAATATTGAAAATTAGTATATCGATTCTACGAGTTTCAGTATTTAGGTCACTTGTACAGCTGGGTAATCAGAAACTTCATTGACGTTACCTTCGACAAGCAAAATCAACGACGGTGGAACCGCATCAATAAGCTCAAAGCTATACCTACACCTACCTTATTTCAAGGGGGTGCAAACAAATGCTCAATCGCGCTTTTGCAGAGGTTAAAGCGTTTGCTCATGAAAGGTTTCCACACCATAATTTACCTTGTACAACCGATTTTGACATAACGCCTGATGGACAAGCATCTAATTAGAAATTACTAAGCGAACGATTCATAAATTAGTAACAATAATTGATATTGTATATTGTATTTTACTTATAAAAATTGATCAAATAAATGTCAATGCTCTTGTTCGAATGCTTGGATTGAAAGTTTGACATCTTCGCTAAATACTCTTATCACCAGCTTTTATTCCCGTCCTCGCGAGAAACAGATAAAAAGAAATTCCATCGCAAAGTCCTTAAGAGCAAATACAAAAAAGTCGGCATCGATCGAACGGCCAAATGAAATCCAGGGTAAGACAAGGCGAGAAGCGGCCAGACTGTAGAAACGGAACTAAACGGATTCGATTACCGCGGCAATTGTCTGCGCTAGGCGCTGAAGGCGACGCCTTTAACCGAATTAACCGTGTAAATACGGATTATCGGGAAAGACCGCCAGCAGTCCCGAGATAAATCGGGAGACGACCTTTCGACGACCAGCCATAAGCCGATATATTCGTTAGATTAGGATGAGTGCCGAGACTCTCGAAAGTCTTTGGTCGTTCCTGGATAGATATAGAGAGAGAGAAGCGTGAGAGTTAGTGAGATAAGCCAGCGAGTAGTTATGGCGCGAGAGGGGCTTGAATTTCGCGGAGCCGTTATCTGGAGGTTTAATTGCAGGGTTGCAGCGCTTTAGATTCGCTGGATTTTTGGAAGTCCGTCGGACAGCCGCTGTGAAACTACGGGTTCTCGAGGAGTTTAATTGTTATTGCCGCTTGCATCTTGAGAGAGTGACTTCAGAAGTTAAGAGTAACTTCGAAATTGAATTGAGTGAAGCGTACCCTGTGTATGATAGAATTGAATAATGCATTTTATTATCTATCAATTTGAACGTTTTGTATATCAGGGTTCAATTTTTTATTTTCCTTGGTATTTATAACATTCATCAAAACGAATATTAAAATCTAAAAAGATTCGAAAGAAAAAGTCGTACACAGGTAAAACGCAGTGAAAATCCCGTGTAAAACTCCTCTCCGGAAAAATATCTACGTAAATTTTTTCCCCTTTTTTCCATCGTATATACCTTACGATTCGACCACGCGACTGGATTTTCATTTTTCTTACATCGCGCGCGCCTTCTTCACTTCCTTTCCGCTATAATATTTCCGGCAGTGCCGGACAAGTTTTCTCTCTGCTCATCCCTTTTTCCCTCTTCGACCGGCAGAGCTTTTCACTACCGCCAGAAGGACAGAAAGAGAGAGAAAGAAGGCGATATGTTTTCCTAGGAAGATGGAACGGTGTATTCGAATAGACGCGTGTATACATATGAAAATTCTTCAGGAGTGACACGCGCGTTTATGTTGGTCATCGTTTCGTCGACGTCGAGAGCAAGAGAGTATAGACGTGATACGCTACGAAGGAACGTCGGCATTCGAAATGCATTGACCTGTGTTGAGGTACAAGGACCGACCGGGACACACAGTGGCGTCTCTGAATTTCTTAGAGCGGAATTTCCGTGGCAAGACGAGGTTCTGGAGAGTCAGGTATATGGAGCTGTACTCGAAATTCGGTTTTCATTTTAATGAAGAGGATTTTCGAAAATTCTCGAGAGAGAGGGAAAAGCAGAAGCTTTCGTTTTGTATAAGAGAGACTATACTGTGTGTTACTGGAAACAATTCTCATTCTCGATTCAGTTAATTAAATAAATCTCGTAACTCCAAAACAAAGGAGCAGCGGAATCTCAAAGTAGCATACATTACCCTTCTCAATAATTCAAACTTCTTAAGCTCCCATTCTCTTTCAACAAAGATAAATTTCGAGCTTGGCGAAGAAAAAAAAAATGCCGCACTCAAACGTATATACCCGCCGAGAGCAACCATTATTCCTCGCGCGCGCGCGCGCGAATAAAAAGGCAAGTTAAAAAAGCTCCGGTCCCCGGATTTATGCACGAAAACGTAACTCCTTTCCCGAGAATAATGCCGCCAATTCTCTCCCCTGGTCACTGTACTCCGTGTATATAGTTTGCCGTCTAAGAAAGAAGGCGGGTTTCCCGGCAGGCTTATAAGAAACGAGGTCGAGTCCTCTCTCCCCCCCACTCTCTTTCCTTCAAGAAAGCTCAGCGAAAGAAAGAGAGAGAAAGACGGACGCGTAAGAGGATGAGACCAGAGCGTACTGTGTTCAAGGCATGCAGTATATACTGTGTCGCGCTCGAAGAAGAAGCCAGTCCGCGCGACGACCATAAACAATGAGAGCTCGAGTGTCCAGTGGCAGAACAGCAGCAGCAGCAGCAGCAGCAGGAAGGAAGGAAAGAGCTTCATCCGCGCGACGAGCAGGACGAGACTTCCGCGCGAGGGGAAAATAAATTTCGTGCGGGCAGTCTAAGCCGGAGCGCGCGGAAGCTGTCCAGAGAGCGAGGCTTGCTCTGACGCTCTCTGTGTGGACGACGTTGATGTTGTTGACCGCGGAGAAGAAAGAGGCGAAAGAAAGAGATGAGGAACGAGAGGCCGAGCGAAAACGAGACCGAAGGAGCGTCGTTTGTCATCCTTTTGCGGGGGCTGTATTTTATATTTTATAGAACGTTATTGCCGCGATAAAAGAAGAGAGAGTGCCGCCCGCAGACATTGTTTACGGTGTATTATTGGATACGTTGAAGAAAGGATGGTTATATTCTTGTAACGCCTCGGGTGACAAGCATCGATACACTTTCGAACTGTTGTTATTAGTTTATACTTTGTCCTCTAAAATAGGCAACTACTGAGATAGCTAAATATGACCTACTTATATAAGGATACTAATCTATATACATTGTAACTTTGCACACCGGAAATATCAATCCAGATAAATGATTATCAACGCCAAAATTAATAAATTACTACGACGCGATGCCCAGGATAGAGAAAATTTGAGAATAACAGAGAGCTTAGCTCGAAATGAAAACCAAACTAGCTCATCTCGAGCAGATCGTTTGTCATCCTTTCGGTCCGAGAATCCCTCTCTCTTCTCCAGCAGTATACTCGTCCAATCTTGAGAGAGCGAGACAGGAAAAGCGGGAAGACAAGGACAGGAGGAAAATTTCATAACAGCGCGCGAAAAGAGCCGATTCTCCCTCTTCAGCTGAGAAGAAATAGAAAGGGTGATTGAGGACGCGGAAAATTGCGGAAGTTCGCGATGAACTCGCGGGTGGGAAGAAAACGCTCGGGTGAAAAAGTTAAGCAGCGAAACAATTAATCTCGGCGCGGCGGCGGACTTCAGACTCGAGAGTAACTCGCCGCGTGGAGAGAAACGCGAGTTGCCGCGCGTGTGCGGAGAAGAGAGCTGCACTGCAAGAGAGAGAGAGAATAACGTCGCGGACCAAGTGTAGAGTGATAGATGGCTGAGGTTAGCGTGACCGTTGGGATGGCATTATTTTTCTGGTCGAGTTGTGACACGGTATCGGGGTTATTAAATAATAAGTTTAACATAGCGCTTTTTTTTTAAGGTACATTTTTCAGTATGAATTACGTAAAGATATACAGGCGAGCTGCTTTGAAAAAGCAGTTTTTCAGAATTTCGTAAAGAGACACGTTTTGCGTGCCCGTAAATCAAGGTTTATGTGCTCTCAAGTTTAGCCTTATCATAAAAAAGAAGCTCAGAATATGGTCTGACGTTCTCTCGTTTTTTTTACAGGCTATGCATTTCAAGAGACGTTGCAGAGAGCGTTTAGGACATTTAGATGATGCATTTATGGATGCTTTTCGAGCGGTTAGTATGTAGAGTAACACTATAGGAATATATGTTTCTTATATTTCGTTCGTTCTTTCATTTACATACTGTCAGTGATGAAACTCCACGTAAAATCTCTAACTAAAAAATAACATATAGATAAATTTAATTGCAAGCTTGATCACTTTATACCTCACACGGTAAAAATCAATCCTACGTGCGCCAGAAAATCCGTAACACGATCAGCCAGTCGTCCTAAGGGGCTTTCTCTTCTCTCTCTCTCTCTCTCTCATCCTACCACACAAAAGGGCGAGGACAAACCAGCAGCAGCTCTACCACCACCTCTCTACAGTCGGAATAATTATTCGTCGAATTTGCATGCTAATTTTGAGGTCACGTTTGGCTCCCCGATGACCAGCGGACTACCTCTGCAGCAGCAGAGCTGGCGTCTCTCGCGCATAAAGCAATCAGAGGCTTTTCGATGCTGCGCTCGCCAAGCTCCATCGTAATTCCGCCCCACGTCATTTTAGCCCGGCAATTAGATCCGCGGACGCGCGCGCCGAGGCTTTTCAAAATATAATCGGATTTCGACACTGCTGCTGCTGCTGCTGCTGCTGAGTTGAGCTTTATGCTGTGCAGTTGTGTGCGAGTGTTTGAATGGCCAGTATCAAAAGAGAGGATCAGAAGAGAGGCTTTCGAAAAAAATAGGTCGTTTGGTCAGATGACTCGCGAGAGCGCAATGAAATCCGCCGTATTTATGTTTTTTTTGTTTTAGCGGGAGGGGATTAAGGAGCTTTAAAACTGTTTGAATATGTAAAGCGTGATTTTGTCCGAAAGAATAATGCTTCTGTTTGAAATTGCGAACGCTCATTTATTTATTCGATTATTTGAAATAATAAAAATAAACTTTTTATATCTTCATGTCTACATTAAACAAAGACAAATGTACTCCAAGTCGTACACAGTGTTTTTTCCCAAAGCAAAAAAAGAGTTATGTGTTCTACACAGTCTTACACTGTGCAACGGCTGTTATAAAGCACAAGATAACAACTTTTCACGTGCTCAGCCACAGTTATATTATACAACAATATAAACGGAAAACTTTCTCTCTAATCGTCCTCATTACGGAAATCCCGCGAGAGACCATAAACTTCTCTACTGCTTCTCGTCAATTAACAGCCCCGGCACAGCTCACGAATCAATGGATACTCGAGAGTTATCCGCAAAAATTAAACTCTTCCACTCTACTTCTAAAGAAAAACCGATCGAACGAATTCGCGCGCGGATGAGAGAAAAGAAAGACATCGATTTATCATCCCTCGAATGGTTGGAGCGCGTAAAAACGACAGCGAAGGAATGGAAAGTATTTTCCTTCTTTTCTCTCTACTTTTTCTCGCGGTTCTTTTATCAGCTGTACAGAGAAGAAGAGAAGAGAAAGAGAAGTTTGCGGACTTACGCGGCGCGTAATCGATCCATCCATCGTCGGGGAACGACGAATCGCTTGCGACGACTCGGAACGAAAATTCGAAAATAATAGCGTTCAGCTGCGTAATTGTCAACCGATAATAAAACAATATCAATTATTTGATCCTCAAAATATATTTGTTTTAAAACCTTCAATTGGAAATTAACAAAAAAAAGCTCTCGTTCAGTCGCGTTTCCGATGAAACATAAATAAAATCCCAATTTCTTAACCCTCCAGCAGCCGCAGGGCAAAGTTCGCCAATCATGTAAACAGAGGCGACGTCGAGCGCGCGCAATTTCGCAAGCTTCCACAACCATGCAGCGTTTCCAAAAAATTACGTCGAATCGAGCAATTGTCACTCCCACCAGTTCCCCTCAGGCCAATCCTGACGTGCGCAACAAAACGCGTTACAGAAAATTTCCGAACGCGCCCGGGGTATCGTAAAAAGCGCGCTGATGCTCGATTGAGCTTTCGCCAGACGCGCCAGGCGAAAAAGCGAGCGAACAGAAGCTCGAGAGAGCGGCGGGAATAATTCGGTGGTCGGCCGCCGACGATGAAATAAAGCGAAGCCCGAATTTCGCTATTCCCTCCGGCTATACTGTCGCCCTTTGCCACGTGATTATTCTCTGTCTCGCTGCGCATATATATACATAGGCGGGAGAAGAGAGGAAAAAAATGTTTATTTAGGTAGCCGAAGGAAATTTATTCCGGGACTCGATTGCCCTGTATACGAGTACACGTATATGCATCGTCAGAATAGAGTCGCGCGGGAAATGCGAGGATATTGCACAGGTATGCACTCGCGAGTTTATTGAGTCGCATTATTAATTAAAGCTCTCGCGTTTGGGGTATACATAGCGGAGGCTTGAGTATTTATTATTCAGGTGGTGATAAGTGATTGGATTAATGACGTTTTTTTTCAGTTGATCATTCAAAGTTGATGGTTAATATATTATAAACGAATAATGGCTATTGCTAATTGTGCTCTTAAACATCATAACTTAGTCATCCTATCGTATAGCTCATAATCACCAGCCTCATAAAAAATCCTCTGACATAAATGCATCAAGCATGCACACCTCCAAACACATTGCACATCAGACATTCCCCTCCAGCTATACATACCATCGTCAGTCAAAAATCTTCGTCGCACAATGCGCCTCCCCATCGTTTGCTCACCGCGACATAGGTACTCGTCGCACACACGTCACGCTGTGAATGCAGCAGCAACGACAGCCACGAGACAATGGCAGCCGCGGAATAATATACAAAGCACAGAGAGCGCTGCGCCCCTCGATAGCGCAGTAGTCTCGGAGAGCGACGCGGAACGGTAATTGCTCGTGCAAACGCGCAAATTGTCTGCGTAAACATGCGGTTCGGAGACGAGTGTCGTGCTCTCGAGCCGAAGACGCGTGGGAGGAAGGGAGTCGCGAATTTGAAGTCTACCGCGAAAACGTCGAGCGACTATGGCTTTTGTTCTGGAGGTGGAAGAGAATGTCTTTGCTTTTGTTTGATGAGTGGCATCGTTCCGATGTCTTCCACATTGTCGTTTCGGTTGAGATGAGTATTGAAAATTTGTTCTCGTGGCTTATTACGGTAGGAATTTTCGTTTTAGAATTCAAAAACAAAAGTACACTTATTCAACTATCCTAAATAATTTCATTATATTCATCATATATTTTACTCTGTACTTACCACATCTTAACATCGCAAGTTCAAAGCAATGAGCCATACGTCGTCTCCCCTTTGCTCGCGGAAAAGCATATAATGCAGGAGTGTAGGGAGAACTGAAGGTACGCGTGAAAGTGCTAATACATGCTCGTCTGATAATCAGGAGCTAATGGGAAGAGTAGAAGGAGGAGGCAAAAGCGCCCGAGCTGACGCGAGTTTTGTATACGACGCGAGAGGAGCTTTTGTGTATACGCAGGAACTTTGTTTTCATTAAGGATGGCGCCACATATTTTTGCTCGCGTCGAGTACGTGCGCGCGGCTCGCCGTATGCAGCTTTATGGCATCACGTGCTTTTAGAGGGAATTATTTAGTTGCCTTTCGTGATGATGCCGGGGGATATGTTTCTGCTTAATCGACATTGAGTAATATACGCGGTGCGACTGTGTCATTTAGCGAAATTTTTAACAAACTTATAAATTAAAAGTAATTTCTTGATAAAAATTAAAATAGAACCTAATAAAAATAATTCAAATTTAGTATTTGTTTGGGCAAAAAGAATAAAAGGAGGCGACCCTTGTCATCCTTATAAGACGATAAACCGCTTGACCCTCGAAAGAAAGGATCGCCAGTGCCACAAAGCTTGCAAGCTACAAACGTCGATCTCAAGGCTCTCGGTACTCGTTTAACGCAGTTTCTCATATATACCGCGAGAGTAAGTGGTCCTTTGAAGTTCTGTCGAGACAATGAAATTTCTCGAGTGTAAGGAACAACATCGTCGTGTCCTGTGCACGGCTTAGGATTAGAAACCAAAAGTGCGATGAACATCAGTTAATCAGACACAAAATCTTTTGAATCATATAACTGCAATACCAAACCACATGCAACCCCTGAAAAGCTCTCCACACACCCATCTCGCGGTTCTAATTAGCTGACGCACTAACAAGAGAGAGCTTGCAACTGCAGCAGCAGCAGCAGCAGCAGCAGCGACTCGTCGAGTATATATGATGGCCTGCAGCAGCAAAGGTGTGTGCTTCAGTCACTTTCCCATACAGTTCTCGTACGCATCTGACAAGCTGAACAGAACGCGACGTGACGCTCGAGACTCGACATCCACGGCGGCGGCGAGTGTTGCAGGCCGCAAGCCGCGCATTCGTCTCGCTCGCTCGCATACATCCGAAGGGGGTAAGTAGACGCGCACGCGGAACGCTTTGTCAACGCTTGTAACGAGCTGTCGGCGTTATTGCAACCACGCCGCGGCGTCTCCGGCGGCGAGCTGCAGCCGGAACTGACGCGGCGCTTCTAATAAAACGATCGCTCTCGCGCCTCGCTATGTATACATGTATATTATGCACGTCTGCGGCTATGGGGATGTGGGATGTGTACGTGGTTTGATATAGAGATGCCGTGTAAAAGCTCTACGGGTCAGATGGGGGAACGAGTGAGTTGTCCGGTGTGGGATATAATGGCCTCGCGAAAAGTGGGTTAGAAAGGGTCGGAGAGAAAAGTTGGTTCAAGAGAGGTGATGTATGGTCTTTGCCGAGAAGAGTGGACGGCTGGATGTGTGATTATGATAGGGGTTGGGGCTTGCTTATTCTGACTGGGAACGCGGGTCTGGTCGAGAGCTTGAAATTTCAATATTTTGACGTCGATAATTATTTAATGCTCTGGTGCCCTAATAATGGACAATCAAAATAGGCCTTTTTTGAGTTGGGATTTTTTTCGTTGTAATGTAAATTCGATAAAAGATTTTGGGGAACATTGTACGAAAGCCTGTTCAATTTACGCTTTACTTGAATGATGACACATTCCGAATCGACATCTAAATTCATACGAGCCCAACAAGCTCCGTCATGGCGAATAGGAGTGTGACTAGCGACCTCTGGTCATTTCCGATTTATTGAACTTTTTCACGGGCATACGACTCAGCCTTGGCGTGTCGCAAATAACGACCAATAAATTCGAATGGTCTTCTGACGGGATTACTGCTGCGTCTCCGTGTACCCGCCCTGGAATGTTAGCAACAACAGCATCTGATGGCCTCTCAGAGTTGACGTTTCGTACAATATTCTTTTTTACGATCGACGACGCTGAATTTGCCGATTATATTTTAGTGCCTTTTGATGGAAGAATGAGACTCAACGGATTATATTGTTGAAATGTGGAAAGCATATTTTAGCGAGACATGGATTTCGTCGAGTTATAAAGTCACTTTCCTCTCTTAAAAAAGTGATGACCGGATGTTTTGAAGCCGTTAAAGAAGTGATTTGATTGGTTGAAAAACATATATCCGGTCTGAACATAGTTACGATTTTGAACTGCTAACCTTAAAATTGAGCGTGCGTGAAGCGCGCTGGATTTTGCTAGTAGCTTTAAATATCTTATATTAACCAATCATAGTACGTACCTTATGTGTGGGAAGGATTATTTAGATGTAATGTGGACTCACCTGGAACAAGAAAATAAATGGTTTTCATTAATCATTGTGAAAATTAATTTTAATTATAATTTAATGTGCTAATAGCGTAATACTGCTAATATAATATTATATACATCACTCCGTATTATTATCCAAATGGTGTTTAAATATTTGATTAAATGAGTAGCTATAAATAATATTGTTCGCTTTAATTAACACAAAACAACATTAATATTCATGCAAGTATCAATAATAAACAAAATATTCCAATCAGAAAATTAAAACTAGTACAAAAATCAATCATAACAATATGCGTGCAAAAAAAGCCAAAAAAATATCGTGTGCACACAAAATCCTCCCTTAGGTTATATCCTACGAGAGAAACTCC
>UCQR01084476.1:2624-12863 GCA_900474235.1 Cecidostiba semifascia | reverse complement strand
CTCTCTCTCTCTCGCTCGCTTTATACTCCTTTATTTTTTCCTCGCTCTCTCGCTTCTGCAGCAGAGATGCTTCTTTTTACTCCTTTTTCTCTTCTCCTCCTCCTCCTCTCTCGGCTTGTATATTCTTCTGCAGATGTGCTGTATATATACACTCCCGCGAGTGAGATGGCCTTGCTGCAAATGAAAAGCCGCGTGAATAAATGAAAAAAAAATAACACCTAGCTAATACTGCAAATCGGCTCGATCTACAGTTCCCTCGAGAGATTGGGACGTTTAGCCGATTTTTTGGGCGGTTTCGGGACAGAGTGGATTAGCTGAGCGATGATGATGGTGAAAATAATTTTTTTTTCTTCTATTATAGAGAGACGGCTTGCGTGCGTAATGGGGCTCATTGCGCTGAGGTATATGTATATATATAAATATACGAAAAAAAGGTATACAGATGACGCGCGTTCGAGAGGATGATTATTATTTCGAAAACGATCGCCGATCGCGTTTGTGCAATATCTTTCATTATATCTATATGAGCTCTGCTTGCGAGAGTTTATTAAGAGAAAAGAGAGTGAGCTATAAGCGTTAAAGTTATAATACTTTGTTGTGTACGCGCGCGTGTGGAGTATTATTATATATTATACGAACGTTAATAGCTGTATCATTATTTATTGAAAAATAAACCAAAGCCGCGGATCGATGATTTCTCGCGCGCGAAAATCGCAGTTAGGACACGCAATACGCGCAAAACACAATGCGCGAATACGAGATTATACACGCTATGTATGTAGTAGTCATTTACGCAGCCGATATAGCGGCTCCATTAAGACATTTCACGCGTAATATATTCAATTTCGTCTACTATGCAGAGTTAAATTTTCCTCCGAGATCTAAACGCATCGTTATGTACTTGCACGCGAGAATATAAGCGAAAGAGAGAGAGAGAGAGAGAGAGAAAGAAAGGAAAGGAAAAAAATCCATCCACACGATCCATTGTCGGCTCGTCGAAATCATCCATCTATATCAATCACCATAAATTATCCATTCCTCTCGGGCCGCGCGTCCGTACATATTACATTATACACAGCAACAAAGAGATTCTCCCAAACGATCAAAGCTCTCGCTGTGAAAAATCACGCGCCAACTTATATGTACGAAGAATATCAACCGCGGAAAAATGCCCGTCCGATAAGCCCTCTCTCGCCCGCAAAAGAATTCAATAAAGCCGATCGATCCTCGTTCGATAGTAGATAACGCATGCGCGCTGCACATCAGAGGCTCTCGCGCCATAATTTCCATTTGCAAGACTGCGAGAGAGAAAGAGGTTCTACTTATTTTCCACGCACACCGCGTCGGCGGCGTATATTACGGACAAGAAGGATGTACCCCAGCCGCAAAGAGCGCCAATCGATCGATCGATCGATCGATTGATCGGGACTTGCGCTCGCGCGCACAAGAGAGAGAGAGAGAGAGAGAGAGTTGTATAAGCCTTAGAATCGAAGATTCCATAGGCTCTCGGCTGCACAGATATTGCCGCGGATAAAGACGAGCTACATTAGTGTTGCAGGAGCGAGAGAGAGAGAGAGGAGAGCCGAAGGTGTTTTTCGGGGCGTGGCCGGCCGCATGATTACCGGCGAGGATCGCGCGCGAGCGGTGAGAGTTCAAAGCATCAAAGGAACGACCCGCGCGCGCGAGAGAGAGAGCGGAGAAATTGCTGCGCTGCAGAAAGAGTGAGAGAGAGAGCGAGAGCTATATATAGGTGTATACATATAGCTGCGTGTGTGCGTGAGAGATATGCTCAGTGTGTATTATATGCGCGAAGCTCGTTTCAGACACCTTGCCGATATAACGAGAAAGGAGACGGGAGGAGGCTGATGTGAACGCATACATGTATATATGCGTATGAGAATTGATGGGATCGAAGAGGATCTCGAAGTTTGACACTTTTTTCGGAATATATTACGTTCTAGCTCATATATGCGCGAATGTAATTACGACAAAAACAAAAAAATACATCGCGCTGCAGCGAAATGTTCAATTTCAAAAGCTGAGTAGACGAAAGAGAGAGAGAGAGAGAGTCCGGCTGTCGAAGCTATATACACTGATGTCGGCTCTCAAAGGAACCGAAGCGAGAGCTTATAGAGCAGCTTCATCCTTTCTCTCTCTCTCTCTCTCTTTCTCTCCTCTCGTTTAAATCATCGCGCGCGCGCTCGACCGGCAGTTCAAAGTTTCGCAGGCGATAAAATAAAAATGTGATACAAGCGAGCCGTAAAAGGGA
This sequence comes from Cecidostiba semifascia, assembly GCA_900474235.1. Taxonomy (NCBI): domain Eukaryota; kingdom Metazoa; phylum Arthropoda; class Insecta; order Hymenoptera; family Pteromalidae; genus Cecidostiba; species Cecidostiba semifascia. Next base: position 10,594 of record UCQR01084476.1, on the reverse strand, counting down.
GGCCTTTTGTCGTAAATTCTCGCATTCTTATATATATATATATATAGAGAGAGAGAGAGAGAGACGTGCGCGTCCTTGAGGAGGAGGGCCATTCCGTCCCTCGCCTTTTTGGCTGATCCACAGACGTATACGCGCTTTGTATAATTATTGGATTACGGCTGCGAGCGATTTCTTCTTCTTTTTTGTTTGTATCGCTGCGGATATCTCATCGCAAAAAGTGCCGCGTAATCGTTTATTTTAGGGATCGCACACCCCCCTACCCACTGCACGGATTTCGAGGCTTTGTGTCAACCTGCGGTGTATTGTGCATATAGGCGCTTTTTGCATCAGGGATTTTCGGGTGGTCGGCTTTGTGTGACTCAGGAGCTCTCTCGCTCTTACTGATGCTTTGTTGATTTTACTGAGCGGACTATACTTATATGTGCGAAATCATTGTCGAACTGCTTCGATATTGAATTAGTGTGTGCACAATAATATTGATAGTTTAGATTATACACGTGCAGTTATGTAAATGTTTGCTGTGATACTCGATGTTTCTTGGTATACATACTTATACTTTTGAAGAAAAACGCTGAAAACATCGATGATAAAAAAAAACTGGTAATCAAATATCACTCGAGAGCTGCGACGGCGCTATACTTAATTTTAGAGCCGTATACAGTGTTTGTGAGAAATCGTCAATTTATAATAGCCAATCCATCAGATTTACGAGCCGTCGTATTGCAACGCCAATTTATATACTTATAAGAAAAGAAAAAAATCATCTCTCCGATTCTTTGAATTTCCGTTTTGGTTTTACATTCGCAAACACATCACCTCTCTATATACACAACGCGTGTATATTAGGAAATTAAATTTTCCTCGTATACCTTGTATACAGATCCCGTTTACCCGCACCTTATATATACCGACTATTTACCGAAATTATATCCTATTAAACGACATTTCCACCTTTTTTTCCGCCCATAAATTAACGCGGATTTTCTCTCTTTCTCTCTTCAAAGCGCATGCAGCTAGACTCTACTGGATAAACAAATTAACATCAGAGATTACGTTTTCTAATTTAAAATCAAATCGAGAGTCCGGCCGCTACCGGTTGTGTATATGTATACATACAGGAAAAAAAAGATCTCCACAGGCAATTTTAATCCGTGTAAAAGCGCCGCACGGCTACCGGTCGCGCACACATATGCTGTAATTTACGCGCAATGTAAACAACATTAGTTATATGTATGTATATTCGGCTTCGGAATAAGATATGGAAATCGAGGCGAGTTTCGAAAGCGCTGGGAATAACCGAAAAAACGTATAATGTGTATACATATATATAGGGGGCGATGAGAGAGTGAGCGAGTAGCGGTCGACCCTCTACTCTCGGGAATGGAAAAAACGGAATTGATGGTCTTTAAATTAGCCGACAATGTGTATTTCGGAGGCGGATCGAGGCGAGCCACTATTTGCTTTTTGAAAACCCACCGCGGCGCACGTGGTGAATTATCATATTATAATAATGTAACTCTCTCTCTCTCTCGGGCGCTTTTGGCTCTTTAATATACGCACTCGAATGAAAAGTCGCTCGATATAAAATATATAGTGAAGACTCTCGTGTTATATATCGCTGCGAGTATAAAACAACGACGTTCTATATAAAGACACCGTAACTTTCACGAGCTTTCCTCTCGCGGCTACTGTACATACTACTGTGGGTAATATAAAAATCCAGGCTCGAGTCGATGGCCGCAATAAAAACGGCCCGAGAGAGAGAGAGACGAGTTTTGTGCCGAGAGTTGTGCAGCAGAGCTATATAGGTATGTATATATATTTGATTGATCGATGACTGGCCAATCTGTTTGTTGTGGCTGCGGTATTTATTGACTCGTTCATATATTTTTTTTTTGCCCCACGTGAAAATTTACTTTCTACGAGCACCGAGAGCTACTGCTACTACTGGGCAATATTGTGTATATGAATAATGCATATACGTAAAGCTATTACTATATATTCCGCATTGGTTTTTCTCTCTTACACACATATAATATATACACGCCGCGCGCGGTAGCAAAGCTCATCTCGGATTCCGCAACTCTATGCGCAGCTTATATTCGAAAACAATTCCGCAGCTCTCTCGTATATTATTTCTACTCATCAGCTGCCGAGCATATGTATATGTATAACTCACGCTCGCGATAACACGTGATGCGCGCGGCAGCCGTTATCATCGCCGACAAGCATCACCACCATCATCATCATCATCGTGATCTCTCAGCGGTATATTATATATATAGAGACAGAGGGCCAAAATGAAAAATTCAACATATATATATATATAGTGCCACAGCAGCAGCAGCAGCAGGAGCGGCAGCAACGACGCGCGAAAGGTGCTGTGCTGAGAGCTATATAGTGATGCCGATGGCGGAACGGCGCGGCGATGTTTAGGTTGTTTGACTTGGCGGCCGCGCAGCGCTCTGTAATTATCTCGCCTGGCATGTAACTGCCCCGTTCTCTCTCTGTCTCTCTCTCTCTCTCTCTCTTGCCAAGCGTATTATATATATCCGAAAAATCTCCGGTGAGGGACCGGTTTTTCGAGCCCGAGTATATACCTATAGGTGTATATATATATGTGTGTATAAAACCTCTCGGTTATGAAGGTTCTCTATATATATACTGTCGGGCCGTGTGTGTCGCGCGGCGCATTATGTGCATATAAGATACGTTTGCGATGATTTAAAAGCGCGCGCTCAGCTGTTGTGACAATTCTCTGTCGCCTTAAACATACAAGCGCAAGCCGCCGCCGACTCTCGAAGCGTATACATATACACTTTTTCAGCTCTCTCGCGGCGTTTTGCTCTTTCTCTCGTGCAGCGCTGCAGGCTTGAGAGCAGTAGAGGATATGTTTTATACGTTTCGAATGCAATTTACGTCGCGCGCGCCCGCAATCCTCCCTCGTACATATAATACGTACAAATGATTATTTAAGAGGCTCGGCTACGGCGGCTCTGATGTCCTTTCTTTCTATATATATCTCGCACATATACACACACACATGTATGTACACCGTGTCTGTGATGTTATTTGCTCGCGGGAGTGTGCAGTATATGAATTTCGATGCGGCCATCATTTTATTGTGCCGCGCGCGTGATGAATTGCCTTTTGTCCGTGTGGCTTTGTCGCCTAATAGCCGGGGATAAATATCGTACTTTCACGTGTGTATAACTGTATATATGCATGTATATATGTACACAAGATTTTTCGTCGTTCATGTAATTCATTAAATCTCGCGATTTAAATTGAAATTACGGATAAAGAACGACTAAAAAAACTCAGAATAGTGTAGGAGGCTCTCTTTTTATTATGACATTACGCAAAACTCTCGCGTAAAGATGCCGCGCGATTTAAAATGCAAATATATTATATCCAGCTGGAATATGTTAACAAACAAGCATTAGCATACAAAAGAGAATTTATACACAATCTAGATTTCCGTATACGTGTCTGCATGTGGATCCGAGCCAGAGGGCGGCGAAGAAAAGTATTTTCTCTCTCTTTCGAGTGCGCGCGGATGCCGCTCATTAACCGAGCTTTTCCACGTGCAAATAGACGTTTATGCTTTATTTATAGCGGCGACGTATCGCCGCGCGTCATCTTCAAGCTCCGCTAACTCCGAGAGAGTTAATCGTCGGCTGTTCGCACTCTCACTCTCTCTTTCTCTCTCTCTCTCTCGGCGGCGTATTATATATACAGCTGTTGGAAAAATTCAAATGCTCCTCGCGGGGAAATAATGTGGATCTTTGCAGTATTAGTGTGGGATTGTTTTGAAACTCGCTTGTTGCGCGGGATGATAAAGTATGCAGTTAGAAACTATATATGTACTGCATATATGGTTGCGCGACGCGCACGCGTAATGAGTATATTGGGTTTGAGATAATTTTAAACTGGATCTTGTTCAAATAATAATATTGAGCGCTGCTGTCAGCATATAAATTTTTCTAATCCGGAAAGTATATTTTACACATATGCCGTATAGAATAGTTTCTCGAAACCTGTTCCTATATACTAACCTGCTACGTCGCCGGTGGTCGTATATCCGATTTTTCCAGAAGTCATTTTATCCCCGTAATATACAACGTTTACGTAAAAGTATACATAGACATTTTCTCAATGTATTCCAGAAATTCTCGCATGACAACGGCTCAAAGAAGTTCCTATTCCGCGAACAAACAAAAAGAAAAAAACTACCGAGTTTGAATATATATTCGCCAACTATTCGAATAGCGTTCATCGGTCGAACCATTAAAAAAAACCGATGCAAAAGCCGCATACGCACCGCCGACAAAAGAGCGCGCGAAATCGCATTCAAGGCCCCCGCGAAAATAAGCCCGGCGTCGGGGGAAAAAAAAGAAGACGAAGAAGAAGAAGAAGAAGAAGAAGCTAGCCGGGCCCCAGAAGAAAGAAAGATTATAGAAGAGCAGAATTTTAATATATAAATTATGATGAAAAAGGAAAGATATTAACGAAGCACCCGAGAGACCGACGCTGTATAATATAGTATATGTATATATAAAGAATTTCATTGGAAGCTCCTAATCGATTTTGACTCGGAGTCCGTGACGCTCCCGACACACACACACACAAACTCTCTTTCGGCCCATCCTTTTGAGTATACATGTATATATACAAGGCCCTGGCGAAATTTCGGACCACCCGACCGAGCAACCGTCAACGCTCCCATTGTCAAATTTTTCTCGCTCTCTCCCTCTCTCCGCTTGTCTCAGAGAGGAACTGATGCAGAACACTGTATATGTATAGTAGTATAACACGTCTCTCTCGGCTTTTGTGTGTGAGAGATACGGAGTATATAGCGCCTCCATCGCGTGCCGACGCTACTTAAGCCCCAATTTCCAGCCGCTCTCGCAGAGTCGATAAATAAACATTCCCTTGTGTATACGAGTGAGAGAGAGAGAGAGAGAGTGTGCCCATTATGCAGGAGAGCCTCTCGTCATTATCGTTTACCTCCTTCTTGATTCTTTAAATGCGCCGCGCGCGGCTGATGATGCCACCTTCTCATCATTCTGCAGTGATACTCTTTTTGCTTCTCTTGGCATCAGAGTATAGTATATGCGTTATTTGCCATCACTCGAGCTCTGAATAGAGAGGTAATGACGTTTAATTGAGTATTTGAGCGGGAGATGCATGCTTGGATGGGTAGATGGGTACACATCTCGATATGAAAATTAATCGCCGAAAGAGCATAATATACCCGCCTAAATTGCAGGTTTTGCGAGTCGAGATGAAGAAATTCTGTGGATATGGATTTTCATATACGTAATAATACACGCGTCATTGATAAGTATATATTATACATGGGCAAAATTTTCTTATACATGAGTGAAATAATGCGTTATTTGTTTTTCGATGCGGCCGATGCAGGTATATTATGAAACCGACAAAATAAGAGATTTGTATTCATTATTATAAAGCGCGATCCGGCCCACAGGCTTTCAATTTTCATGGCCTCAATGCGATTATAATTGCCGAGTTGGGGCACAGGCGGCGTCGATTAAGACTTTCCGCAGTTTAAGCCGCATTTAGTTTTTCACTTTTTTTTCATTTGCCGTATGTTATTTGATTGCTGCTCTCTGCGGCCAAACATATCATGCAGGTATTTTCCAAAAGTCTACTAATGTACGAATATATCTTACGCTCATCATCTCTGTAATAATTATTTTCAATTCTCAAAGTCTCAAAAGCCCCAATATTCCTCGGACTGAACGTTTGGCTTCCTTGCATGATGCACATCACGAGAATATCCCAGGTTTTTTTAACGCTCGCGCGAAGCCAGCTCGTGTGAAGGGTTAAGTGGGCCCTATTCAAACACGTATTCGTAAATGAAGATATTAATTTTTTCACTCGCGCCGGTTCTCTCAAGTTCTTTTCTTCATTTTTATCAGCTCTCTGATGTATAACCGATCATCATCAATGCTGGACAAAGCTTTGAATGATAATACAATATTCTTCTGCAGAATACATAATGTCTCCCGTAATTTTTCATCCCACACAGCTCCTGAAGCGTCTCGACAATATCAGGAGACAAATCAAATATTTTTTTAGTGTATGTCCCCGTTCACTAAAGAAAAAAATATTATAGACATCGTGTACGTGCTTTCATCAAATTCAACCGCGATTATTCAACAAACAGATCAGCAACAATAAGCTTGAATCAAGCAAGCACATACAAAAAAAAATGAAAAAAAAAATTGAATCTCCCACTTTTGAGCACATCGCAATCCTAAGAACGTGCGTCGACCGAGATGAAGATTCATTCCGAGCGCGGCACAAGAGAGAGAGAGAGAGAGAGAGAGCGGCCACCGCTCGCAGAAGAGCGAAAATCAGCGGCAGCAGCAGCAGCAGCCGACGGCATCCGCAAAACGCCTGGAGCTTCGCTGCAGCGGCCATACGTGCCACTTTGCTTAAGTGCAGGGTGGCTATGTTCTTCTCTCCCTCTCTCTCTCTCTCTCTCTCTCTCTCTCTCTCTCTTTCTCTCTCGCGCGAAAGTGTAAGTGTTTTGTACGCGCGCAGCACCTTTGTTTAATAGCCTCGTCGCTGCACTTGCCTCTCGCGTCGTTATCCTCTCTCGCTCGCTCTCTCTCTCTCTTCACTCTTCTTCGCCCTGATGGCAACTCTCTCTCTTTCTCTCGCGCGCACTATGTATAGCTCCGATCCTTTGTATATATATATATAGGAGTGTATCTCCATCTGCTGTGTCTTTGGATTTTTTCTTCTTCTCCACACTATCTTTCTCTCGCCTCTATCTTCATTAATCAACAGAACTCGAGCATCTGCGAATTTCGGTATAGCATACCTATATGCTAATGTCCCGAGGAGACTAATAGTCTCTTTTCGTCGGGGCGTGAAGTAATTAATACGAGAGTATAGGGGTTTACATGCTTGTCAAACGTATATTATAAGCTTTCTCTCTCTCACTCTCTCTCTCTCTCTCTCTCCGTGATGGTGTTCACCAAACGCTGAATCACAGCAGAACATCAGTAGTATAAGTCTAAATCAGATTCAAGAAAATTGTTTCCAACGACGCGGAACATATACGACTTCCCCGCAGATTCCCGTTTAACTTTTCAACCCACCGGGGGATGGGAAAGACTAACGACGAGGTCCATCGTTGGCCGTGTGATGCGCGCATAAAAGAGGGGAGAAAAGGGCCATCGCGAATCGAGCGCCGGCGCACGCCTGTATATAACCCTCAATGGATCTGCGCGCGTATAATTTATGAATTATTATTTTGTAATGTAATGGTAGTTCAGCGGTGTATACCCTCCTTCTCTTTCTCTCGGTATACATATATACAAGCTCAGCGATGTATATAAGCATATTGTACGTTGTACATGTGTATATACATATACGAGCCAGCGGCGTGGATAAAGAGCGAGAGAAGAAGAGTATATCTATACGCGGTCTGCCCATTGGCGTATAGGGTAGATGCTTATCGGTATACGGCTTGCCGGAACATGTGGATTTCTCTCTCGCGCCGCGACTCCTTTATCTTGTGCGAGCTGCGACCGCGAGAGGCTTGTGTATTTCGAATTAAACCGGCTGCTTTATTGCGGCTTGTTAATTATTTTGACTGGCGACGATTATCAGTATATATACGTTTGGGGATTGAGAATTGGATTTTCTTAATTAATAAAGGTGGGACATATTATTTACGGATTTATATTAGCACAGACTTATATATGTTGTTCATGTATCGTGTGCGGCGAGAATGTTGATTTACGATGATTTTCGCAATTCTTGGGCGAAATGAATTTCTCACGCGCCGCTAGTAGTATGATTAGGTGAGTAACCAAAACGGTTAGTCGACTCAAAATTATTACCGATATATTATTTCTTCGATCCTGGTGCAGATACAAGACGATATTGTAATAATAATAATAATAATAATAATAATAATGATAATT
>UCQR01084469.1:1936-19375 GCA_900474235.1 Cecidostiba semifascia | reverse complement strand
GTCGCCGCCGCCGCCGCCGCCGCCGTGAGAGAGGGAGCCCGAACGCCGCCACCGCCGCGGAGAGCAGTCGAGGACGAGTAGACCAGTTGAGCGCGGGACTTTGCCTAGAGAGCACGCGCGCGCTTCATACTCTCTCCTCTTTTTTCGAATTTATCATTGTAACTTTGTATGCGCAGCTGACTGTGCGTATTATCTATATATTGTAAAAAAACAGTGTGCGACTCTGACAACCCGACCACGTACTCTACCGACTGCCGATTTTCATTGTTGTATATTATATTAATAATAACCTCAAGTGCGCGATTCTCTCTCGAGTGTTCATACCATAGAATATCATATATAAGACAGACAGTGTGCTGCATCACGCGGATCCGCGCGAGCCGAGAGAGAGAGGAGAAGGAGAGAAGAGTCTCTCTCTCTGAGCCGCCAGGTTCAACGCACCTGGAGGAGAGAGAGGAGATGCTGCTGCTGCATCGCGATGCGCGCCGCTGACCGCCTAGCGGAGAGGACGATCGGTAAGTCGACGACGCGATCTTTCTTATATTCTGCAGCTGTGCATCAGCGATTTTGAATTGTTTCTTGATGTAACAATATTTAACGTGTATATCGATGACTTGTTGTATTTATATACAGGTATAGAGAGAGAGAGAGAGAGGGATCTGTCCAGTATTACCGGTTTTTCCTCCACGGCTAATTAAACCTTATTAATGTCTCTCGGGAATCCGCGAGCAGATAACGATCTCTCTCTCTCTCTGAGTTAGCGAGCGATTTCATCGACGATCGTTTCGACTCTGATGGATCTCGCTGCTCGGGTATTATTATTGTTGTATAGAATTCCTCCACACATATATAGACTATACGTGTCGCGCGCCTTAATTTACACTCGCCAGCGGCGGCTGTGCAAACGTAGATTGCGAGAAGAGCCTGATGATGTGTGATGGATGGATGGATGTTTGCCCACCTCCTCGAAAATTGAGAAATATCCACGTTGCGAATCTTTTGTCCCTGTGGAGCACGTCCGCGCTCTTTTTTTTGCACACCCCCGAAAAAATGCATAATGCAGAGAACGGCGGAGGATCTCTCTTTTAAAAACAAAACCCCATAGAAAAGAGCCGAGTATACAGTATACAGCAGGGAGCTATCGGCTTAGAGAATCTCGTTACTGGCTTCCCGAAAGGGGCAGCGGCAGCGGCGGCGGCGAAAAAGCCCGAAAAAAAATACATGCCGCGGGGGAGCTTATGATGCTTCTCTTGCTGCTATATACGTGTGTATGTGTATAGAAGAGCAGCAGCATTACCTAGAGTCTGTGTGGGAGTATAGGATATATAAGCGCAAGCACTTGCCCATGGGAATTCATCGGACTACACGCTGCACGGATGCGCGCTCGAGCCTAAAGAGGGACGTAGATGGACGGCGTAATTGAGGTGTTCGATACGCGTATACAGACACACAGACATGTGCAGATACGTATAGGTATATGTGGTGTGTAGGGTAGTATATAGGAAAGTGTGTCCGACGGGCGGTCGCCGCCGACCCTTTTCTGTTCCGATTGTTGTACGCGCATGTGACGTATGCACAGAGATCGAATTCTATACCTACTGCTGCTGCTGCTGCTGCTGCTTCTGCTGATGTCGACTGTTTCCTGGAATAATTAATCTCCAGCTTTCGGCTACACACTCTCTCTATCTCTTGGATTCCGTTGACTCGGCGTCTTTCCATAATCAGACTCGACGCTTCGCATATATCATATAAATTGGAAAATACATGAATAAATTCGGCTTGTATAACAAGTTCCGACGAAAGTACCCGCAAATTCCGTATAGCAGTATCCCTTATCTCTCTGCGGTATGCCGTCGATTGACAAATCGGAGCTAGCTCTCTATCTCTTATACGTGTATTATGCACGACGGCGCTACCGCTGCTGCACCTGGGCATGAGTCTTTCTCTTATTTTACTGGCGCTATATACGCGCTACTCTGGATTCTTTTGAGCCTCTGCTGCTGCTGCTGCAGAGTTTTTGCCGCGTTTTCAAAGCTGCTGCTCTTTCAGCTTCTCTCCCGTCAAAAGGGTCAAGCTCGATTATATATTGTGTGTAAAAGGGCAAAGGGGAAAATTCACTTTGAATTTGTGAGTGTGTGTGTGTATGCGCTGCTGCGAGGAATTATCGATCGAAAGGATCGAGTTAGAAACTGCGAGAGAGCAGCGACGGTTATGTAAAGTTTGTTAGCGTAGGCGAAACTGCTGCTGCTTTATCAAGTGTGGAAAATGTGTCTTTCTCTCTCTTGAATTTTTTCGTTTTCGGTTATATAGAAAGTCGATATATTGCTTTCTAATATACGTCGTTTTTTTTTTCGTATGAGAGACACAGCCGTATTTTTCTGAAAAACGACTCGGTAGGTATATCGTTTCATCGCTTTATGGCGAAAATCAAACGAGACTCGATAAAAAGTTTATAGTGCTCCCCGCGTTCGATGTGCGCAACGCACCGTCTGTTTTCTCCTCTCTCAGAAAGCCGATTTTTGGATAACGGACTGTATACTCTCTCGTGTGTGTATATGAGTGCGCGCGAAGTTGCACCGACAATAAAACCAGCCCAGCAGCAGCAGCAGCAGCAGCAGCATCGGCAACAAAAGTAAACTCTTTTACAGCCTCGTTGCGCAAGCGTCTCTGCAGAGAGAGCCGGTGAATTACATAAATAATTGAGAGTTGGATTAATCCGATAAAAAAAGAGATACGATACGGCAATAAAAGAGAGCGCGAACAATCGGCGATAAAGCATACACAAAGTGCGTCGTTAGCGTGGTATTAAACAATTTTCCCGTATATACTATACACTATTATATAAATTATGCAGAAGCGAGACGAATCAATGCTACACGGCATAAATTATATTCCGCACGAGAGTATAATATGCATCTCGGAGAAAGAGGTGCGCGCGACGTGTTGAGAGAGCGAGAGAGAGAGAGAAAAGGCACGAAGCCGATCAAACGACAAATCGCAAAGAAAAAAGGAAATAATGCCACGCCTTTTGCACATTCTTGGAGAGTAAGCAAAGTTAAAACCTCAGGCTTTGTGGAGGTTGATTACATTTTGGCTTCCTGCAGAAAGCGAGCGAGAGAGAGAGAGACCAAGAAACTATTCCGCTAAAGCCAAGTCCACTCCAATAAAACTCGGGCTATCTCGTTAGAGCGAGAAAACGGCGACCGCGTTTCCCCACGGCGACTTCAGCTATACGAGACAGAGAAAGACGACGACGACGACGACGAAGAAACAAAGAAAGTGCAGTGGAAATCTCGCTGTTTACGGAGTAGAACGAACTTCTTCTAGGCTACGTACACACCACGTTCTCTTTTCGTCAACAGAATAAAATTAAATTCACAGAATCGCGCGGGCGCGCGCCAGTAGGACCGCTGATGGCCTCTATAGTATACACAATGTCGTTCTATTCGTTGCCAGTGACTGCTTTCTTCTTTTCGATGTGTGTCTGTGTGTGTTGTATATACACTTACGATATGGAGAATATAACGTGTAATGATCGGCTCTCATCGCTGATGGTTAATAAGACTTTAATCAAGATACCGATGTTTATAAGCTAGAGAGAAGAGGAACCGGTCCGTCGAGTCGCGCAAAAATCGCTGATTATATGAGCAATAATATCCTCGCGGGCTTATCTCTCGACATTTCCATATACTCGTGTTATATTGGCCGCCGCCGCGCACTCACCCGCTAATGCCGCGCCAGTTATACAGAAGCTTATATACTTGGAAGATTTTTTTTTCTTCGTCAAAAGTACGTTTTTCGCTTATAAACGCGCGCACGCTAATGGAGAGATTTCTTTATGTTTCAAGTATAGGATACAGGGCTTATATTTTTTCTACCGCGACTCGACTATTGGGAAACTTGTCTCTGCGGATTAATTGACTGATGCTTGACTGAATATCTGAGTTTATTCGATGTATTGGGAAAGCGCTGTACATATATATATATATAAATTGATTTTCTCGAAATTCCACATCCGTTAGCTGACAATATCGAACAAGACAACTCCATTTCCAAGAATCTCTAAACGACGCGACGAAATTAGCCAATCGATATCTCTCCCGGTTTGAAAATTCAATCTGGTAAAAACTTTTCTGAAATATCCGACATTGTTCCGCCATTAAAGGCGACGCTATATATATAATACACCGGCAGCTCAGTTATACAACAACAACAACAACAAAATAAGGGGCAAAAGTCGAGAGGGCAAAAGAAACTCCGAGTCGGTCTCGCGCAGCAGCGGCGGCATCAAAGTTTTCTTTATTCCGCGAAAAACGGACATTGCTTTCCCATCAAGCATCAGCCAATAATAAACAAAAAGCCGGGGTATACATAGCAGCAGCGAAGAATAAGCACGAGGAGCAGCAAAGGTGTATATACATATATATTCCACGTCGCGCGCGACTGCTATCGATTTTTCTCCTGTTGCAAATTCCTCCCCCCATAGCATCACGCTCTCTCGCGAAGGGGAGAAAAAGGACCAGCAGCAGCAGCGGTAAAAAGGAGCTGTGGAAATGCGATATTTCGCGTATAGTATAGAGTCGCCGCTGCTGCGAAAGCAAGCGCAAGCAAGCAAGCAAGCTAGTGCAGGGATGTCAATGACCGGCCCGAGGGGAAGAGAGAGAGAGAGAGAGAGAGAGAGGTAACATCGAAGCCTAGCTGCTCTCGCGAGAGAGACTCTAGTACTCTGCGCGTTATGTGTATATATACGTATATATGTATATAAGCGAGTGTACACTCGACTAGAGAGAGAGAGAGAACGAGTTAGCTTCGATTCGCGGCGGCGCGAATTATTGCATCGGGAAATCCAGGTTGACATTTATCGCGCGCGATATGCGGCCACGAACGAGACTAGAGAGAAGAGAGCGTAGCGGCCAATATAAGAGAACGCGATCTTTTAAATTTCCAAAGAGCCTGCACTCGATGTGTGTGTGTGTGTGTGTATGCTGCGTTTACGCATGGCGAATGAAAAGGAGTGAAAGCTTTTATCGCTTTTTCGGTGTGTGCGTGTATATTAAACGCCGCGACGCGACGACTCTCGAAAGGAAATGGGAGCTCGATCTATATACTCATATCGTAAAAATATTTGCCCGCGAAACTAACGTTATACGCATTCAATAGCTATCGCTCTGTATATATAGCTATATATTTTCTCAATTTTCTCATCTCATCGCGTATATACGAGAGTTGAGAGTCGTATTAGGTATACACAAGGTTTCCCAAATATTTGCCTTAATCAAAGCCAAAATAATTTAGCCGCTCCCGTAATCATCAGCGCCGTTATAAGCGCGTTTCCCTTCCTATATACTATACCTATATAGATCGCGCTGATAAATTATACAGGTATATATAAGCTTACCGCCGCCTGCGGTGGAAAAAAAGCGCCTACTGCTTTGCATTCGCGACTCGAGAGCTAGCTGACAAATACAGAGTCCAATGCTGGCTCTCTCTCTCTCTCTCTCTCTCTTGTATAGCACCTATATAGGTATATGTAACACGGCCGCGTGTGTACTTCTGGTAAAAAACGGAAGCCAGTCGTCGTCGTCGTGTAGAGTTCATTGAGGGGGTCTTTCGAGGTGTAGAGGAGAGTTTGTAACGAGATAAAGGCTTTAATGAGGCTTAGAGTAGTAGTGGTGGCTGTACGAAAAGCCGAGAGCTGTGCGCGCGCTTAGGATTATACGCAGCGGGCTTTGTTCACGCGCTGGACTCTGGAGACTCTCTCAAGTTGTTGATAAAGAAATAATTTCTTCCCGACGACTTTTCTCTCTTTGTGTGTAGGGGCCACTTTTGTGTGATTTTTTTTTTTTTTTAATTCTCTTTGATGAAAGTTTGGAGCTTTTGTATTATTCGTCGAAAATTCACGACGGCTGTGGCGCTGCAGTGTCGAATTCTCTCGCAGTTTATTAAAAAGAAAATGTGAAAAGCGACGTCCATCTGGGATGAGGAACAATTTTTATTCTCGCGCTTGCACAACCATATACATGTATATGACGTGGCGCGCGTGACCCACATGCGGCGTCGTATATATATATAAATTGTTGAAATTCTTTTTTTTCTCTTTATTCTCTCGCCTATTATACGTCGTACCTATATAGCACACATGATATAGCTCGACTTCTCGAATTTATTCGACGGGCTGTGCTGTGTGGGGCGTCAATTAAAGTACAAAGATGAGTGTCGGGGTAATTAAATTTTTTGGTGTGGCTTTTAAAATGGCCTTTTTTTAATTAACCTTTTAAAAGTCCACGCGGAGGTTAATTATATCCAAGGCTCTAAAGCAGCAGCAGCAGCAGCGTATGGATTTTCATTTTATCGTCTTTTGATGCGCGCCACACGCGGAAAGTGCCTTGATGATTTTTCACACCGCTCTCTCACCCGCTCTTTTCGAATCAATGCTGCACTTATCCTTCCTTTTCCACTGCATTAACATAATGACTCGCTCTCCTAAAAAGCTCTTTCAATTATACATACGATATACGTATATACGGCTTTGAAAAAGCTCTCGTGTGTATATTATACTATTATACTGGTGAATACATATCTATCTGATGAATAAATTCCGTCAATTAACGTCACACAGCAGCGCGAGCGAGAGAAGAGCAATATTATGATTTATATAGGAAGTAAAACGCCGGCGACCACAACTGGGTCGTATTATGTTCCAATATAATCGTGTGTGGTACCCTGCTGTATATTATATATACACAGAATATTGCCAGCCACCGCGTTCTCTCTCTCTCTCTCTCGCTCGTACTCGTGCACGACAATTTTCAGCCCCGACAAATTATTGACTGTCCACCGCTGCGCGTCGTAAAACTTTCCGCGAAATTACGCTCGCTCTCGCTCCAACAACAAGAACACAACAACAACAGCCATATACACCTGTTCGTAAAGCGACGCATCATGGCTTGCATACATAAAAAAAAAAGAAGAAGAAGAAGAAGCGGGTCGTCGTCGGGACGATGAATCTTTAATCGTCCGCGACCGATAAACGACGCTCCGGATAGATAGAGATTCCTGGTATACGTATAGGTATATATAATAGCTGCTCGCGCTTTATACACGAAGCGGCGGCGAGCTTGTAATTTTTCTCTCGCATCTATAGTGTGTCATCTATCCACGGAAATAAAGGATTGATAAAATCGGGAGGTGTATATATAGTATATCCGGTATCGTAAAGCGAAACGCGTATACCGGCTGTGAAAAAAGAGTTTAGGCGAGAAAATAGAGGAGGGAAAACGTTTGCACATACTATATAGCCACGCTCTCGTCGTCGTGTTTTTCTTATTTACAAGGCAGCTCGCGGGGAAAAAACTGGCACGACGAGTCCACACACACACACACACACAAGTCGTCTATAAAATATAAAATTCTGCACGGCAAGCGCGAGTGGGGTGAAAATGAAACACACACATGTGCACAGACACAGAGGGACGAGAATGAGGGTAAAGAGCGACTGCAGCGCGCGCTAAAAAGTATTTGCCGGTGAGTATAGAAGAAGGCACTCTCTCTCTCTCTCGTGTGCATAGTTGAAAATTTTATGCAAGTATACTTGGCTCGAATGCATGCGCCGCATTCGTGAGATGTTTTCTCTCATAGTCTCTTTTAATTCCGTAGAATTTATACGTTATATATACGAGCGAGCTTTCAAACATTATTCCCCTCTCGATTCAATCATGCAGGTGATACACCTTATTGCCATTTATTCCAGGACGTGTATTTTATATCCCTATATACAATATAGAAAGCGACGTCGGTTCGGATTTCAAACAAACAGGGATGAGAGATAATCAGCGCGGAGAGTAAAAACAAGTGCAGCGGCGGCGGTCGAGTATTTATGAGCTCGGGAAAAGGAGAACGTATATGGGAAGGAAATGAAAAATGCACATCAGAGCCGAAGAGCGACGGAACGGAAAAAGTCAGGCATCACCTACTAGTCGCATATATAGTTAATACAGGTAGGTATACACGCGGCGGTGGCTACTATATACTGCTATACAACCCCCCAGACGTCGCGCGCGAGAGACGTCAAAGTGGCGCACATACACGCCGGGCGCGTATCATATATGCCGCCGACTAAACGCCTCTCCTCTTCGCTGTACGGTTAAGCAGAAGCGCGCGCTGTCGCCGTTAAATATTCAAGCTTCGCGCATTCTTGCACGGTTACTCCACTCTCTCTCGTTCACTACTGGGAAATCAATAAAATAATTGCGACTGACGGTATATTATACCGCTAGCTGCTCGTCGTCGTCGTTGTCGTCGTCGTCGGTAGCGAGTATATACAACGTGGACCTACATAATATACACACTATGTGTATATGTGTGTACATACGAAAGAGAGAAAGAGAGGAGCGCTCGATGTGATTGAGTGCTTTTTTCCACTGTCTGCGGCGGCGAGCTCGTCGTCGTCCTTTCGATCTCTCGAGGGGATCTTTTTCTTATTTGCTCGGCGCTTATATACCAAGGCCCGGAGACACACGGGAGGAGGCACTTCCGCGAGCGCGCGCGCGCGCGCTTTTTATTGTGTCCTCCGGGAGTGGTTTAGTCGTCGACCCCTTCTTTCTCCGGTGCTCGCGATATTCGTGTGATAGAGAGGATTATTAATAGAATTTTTGTGTGTGTTCGCTCTCGTATATTTACGACGTGCTTTATGGCTCTGCTGGAAATAAGTTTCTCTCTCTCTCTCTTTCTCGCTATCCCATCCGTTCGCTCTTTTTTTTATGCGCCTTTTTTAATGCACTAAGGGTTAAGTAGGTTGTTGTCGGATATAGCCTACTCTTCCGAATGATCGAAAATATGAATTCGTAGATGTGTATATACCACACGACGGCTTATTAATTAACTCGGCAAACAGCCGCCACCACCACCACCACCCTCTCGTTCCACAACTAAAAATAGCGAAATGATCGATTTCGTTGTCGTCCTTTTTTTTTTTTTTATTTTACTCGCTTATATTCCCGTCGCGCAAAAAACCCAATTACCCGATGTCGTCGTCGTCTGTCGAACGCAAATCCAATAACCGCTCGGTCAAAAAATATGATTATCGTAATCCCGTTGGCGTCAATCAAAAAAGAAAAAAAAATTCTCGGCGTCGCGCGGTGGATCAATTATTCGCAGCTGCTCTCGCGCGCACACTATTTTTATTTTTACCACGAATTATTCCTGTATACACAAAAGTGTGCGCAATAAGAGAAGCGACTCGAAAGGTTAAACACTTTTCCGGTGGGCGAGATCGACAAACAAACAATATAATCCACCGCAGCATCAGATAAATCTCACTCTGAATAAGCGCGATGCTGAGAGTCTCGCGCTGCGCAGCACAGATTACCGTAATTTTTCCGAAAGCTCTTTATCAACGCGCAATTACGCTCGCTCCCCTCTCGACTATTATACACACGACGACGACGACGTCTTGTTCACGTACAATTTCCAGACTATACGGGGGACACACAGAAGAGAGCTCGCGAGTGTATAAATAAATTACGAGCGTGTCGCGCTCCGTCTTTTCGCTTCTCTTTCTCTCTCTTTCTGTCTGTGCACACACATATAGGGCCTCGGGGGTCAGCAGCAGCTACGGGCTCTCAATTTTTGGCTCTTCCGCTCTCTCTCTCTCTCTCTCCGACACAACTAACGTATAATGCCCCCCATCCCCGCTCTTTCTCTCTCTCTCTCTCTCTCTCTCTCTCTCTCTCTCTCTCTCTCTCTCTCTTGTCAACACGCTCTCGTCGTCCTCAATAACTTTTCATTTTCGGCCCCAACACACACACACATATAGTATATACGTGTACATGAGAGTGACGACACAATTACCGCAGCAGCCGGTCGTCGCGTCGTCAATGGAACGGATGGCTTTGTTCCATCCTAATTCCTACACGCCGGACCTTTTTGTTCGCGCTTATCGCTAGCTTTTTGTACGCGCGCGCACTCGATTTGAATACATCGTCGACGATTATTATTTCACAGGCCACTTCGCTGTCCGGTATATGTTTCACGATTATTAAGAAGTGTTTTTATTGTATAGATATACTAAGGGCTACTACTACAAAAATAATCATCGCTACGCGGTTACCAAACATCGAGTTGTTTTTACCCCTCGAACACAGCTGTGATAAAGTGTTTGTTCAACGAAATACCAGCGTAAACAAACGGTGCAGGAACACAGCGAATCGACGACAATACTCGTGGAAAAAAAACAACTATTTGTCTACTTTTTTTTCTGTCACCACTACACAAATTCACACACACGAAACGGCGGCTTTGTCCGGGCAATTTTTCGTAAAATGAAAATATTCAGAGACATTTAACCCAGTTTTATCTATGTCAGGATCATCCGGCAAACAGGCCGCCGCACGTGTACCGACGACGCGAGCAGAGATTTTTCATCCTCTCTCGCCCGGGCACACGATCCACCCACTTTTTCCACTCTCAAATCCTTTGTGTCCGACCCGCGCAGCGCGACACAGCGCTCACAAATTAACTATTCAAATTAATCTTGCTCACACTGCTCGCTCTCTACCCTCCAACAAAAAAAAGCCGACGCTAACACACGAGAGCGA
The DNA here is from genome assembly GCA_900474235.1 of Cecidostiba semifascia. Taxonomy (NCBI): domain Eukaryota; kingdom Metazoa; phylum Arthropoda; class Insecta; order Hymenoptera; family Pteromalidae; genus Cecidostiba; species Cecidostiba semifascia. Next base: position 8,780 of record UCQR01084469.1, on the reverse strand, counting down.
GAGAAATATAAAAAAAAGGAGGCAAAAGAAGTCAGCAGCGAAGAAGACGAGAGAAATATGCGGCCTAATTCCTACATATCTGCGCGAGAGCGCGCGAAAAAGTCGTTATATATACACGCACAGCTCATCCGGCTGATGAATTCTCTCGACACGCTTATGCGATATTTTTTGCTGCGCAGCGGCGGCGAATCTCCACATTTGTGACACAATACCCCCGCCCTCACACACACACACATGTGCTTCTAATTATATTCCCTTTTTCAGCTGAGTGCGGCTGCAGCACGACATCACACCCGAAAAATTTATCGCCGACACCGATCGGATCTATATTTTCCGTAATTTACGCTTATAAAACACACACGTATATAAGAATCTTTCATTAACGCTTTCGGCGTCGAAAAAAAAGCGCGACAGCGTAGATTACAACCCCCCGATTTTGATTCATCGCAGCTGCAGCAGCAGCAGCAGCAGCAGCGCGTGTACCTGCTCTAAGCCAAACACGCGGCTATTTATAATACACAGGCCATTGATTAAAGCGCGCGAATACTCTCGCCACGGCGGCCAATGCATCACGCTGTTTTTCAATGTTTCGCGCGATATTTTACGCGTGATTTTCAGGACCCTTGTTCGCGTACATGTATGTACATACATAGACTGCAGACACAGAGGCAAAAAGGAAAAGCCGCTTTAAATCATCGCTATTATATGCGGCGGCGCGCGGTCTATAACGGCCGGCTGAACCTTTTCTCTTGAAAACGTCGGAGAGTCGCGGCCACAGCGTATTAATTCGTCGCGGCGAGTTGAAAATTACGCGACTCATTAATTTTCGGAGCGTGTATGTGTATACGTGTGGATGGGGATGAGCATCGAAAGATGTTGCGCAGAGAGTCGTTATGTATATACTCTCGTATTTATAGAGTGGAATAGTTGTATTTTCGTGCATGATTTATCGTTTCAGTATAGAGAGAGAGCGTACATAATATAGGCGTAGTATATCAACTCTTTTTTTCTCTTTTGATGATGATGGACTCTTTGTGTATTATAGCGTGTATATGCGTATGCTATTATATTCATATCCATTGGAATCAATCATATCGAGCCGTGCAATTAGCCGGTATACGTCTAATCGCCGAATAGAATTCGATTTTCACCGATCAAATTGCCAGCTCCTATATACTCCAATATGATTGCACGCTATTACACGCAGAAAATAGCCGGTATATACGATTTAACTTGCGTGCATTATATACTGCACACATATATACAGAGGCGAGTGATTTTCTCAGCAGCACTTATTGCCGCGTTAATTATTGATTCGCTCTCGATCTCGGCGGTCTCTATAAATTATTGCCGAGGCCTAAAAGCCAAATAGATCTTATATAGGTACATATAGGCGCGTGCGTCCGACACGATATAAAATATGAATCTAATACTCGCGCGCGTTGTAAATATTCAAAACGCACTATACCTATATACAAGCGCGTTAAGGAGAGGAGGGAACGTTATCCCCTCGCGGTGTGCTGCTTCACACACGCACTATATATATATAGCTATATACCAAAAGCTTCGCGCGCGCCCTAATCCTTCGTAAATTTAAAACGAGCTATAATGCACTCGGAAGATTAAACGGAATTCGGTAGGGCTGACCGGAGCATACATTAATTCAAAACTTGTATATGCGCGGCTCCGTTTATATTATATATGTATATAGGAGTAGAGAGAGACTATATATATAATACTCGGCTGCTGTTCCAAAAGTGCATATTCGATATAGACTCTCTCTCTCTCTCGGTCTTGTTTCGAGGCCTACACACACACTTCGGAATAATTATACGACTTCCTCGAGAAAATAAAAACCGGATCGAGAGAGAGAAAGAAAAACGACACACAATAAAACGGGCGCGGCGAAACTTTCGTGTGTATGTATATATACGACGTTATCCAATTATCGTAATTAAGCGAACTTCATCCGAAGCAACTTCCGGCTATTCAAATTGAATCTCTCGCATAGTCAAAGGCAGTAGTAGTAGACGACGAGGACGACGACGACGAGGTTGTGCTCGCGCTGCGCATTGGAAGGTGGATCGAAAAAGGGCCCCTTTCTGGTCCCCCCTCTCGCACAGGCGCATACTCAGCAGCTTCCTTCCTCCTGAATATACGTATAGCATGCAGCTACTTATATACGACGACAATGCGCGCGTGTGTTTGTTCTCCTCTCTCCTATCCCCGGAACGATATCGTCAAGAGCTGCTTTGCTCTCTCGCATACTTGCGCGCGCGCGCGCGCGCAAGCGACGACGACTCCCCCGATACGCGATACTCAATTGCGCTCGTTACGTCAAAGTACGCGACAACTTGATCGCTCTTTCTCTCTCTCTTATGCTCTCCCCGTACGTCTTCCTCTTCCTCTCTTAATATATGATATATAGTATCTCTCTTTTATCTCGATGCGTATTAGATGCGACTGCTGCAGCCAAGTTATGTGCACACTCATATATATACCTTTATCTCTTTATACGTTTCCGGAACGACTGGCTAATCTGTCTCGTCTGCCTGTATAGTGCAACACACACGTTTATCTCTGTGTATTCAGTGAAAAGTCGAGTGTATTATCCGAAAATATGTTTGTATAAGAATAGCATAAAATCGCGACGAGACAAGATGATGAGCTAGAATTTTAAAGCAGGATATACCACAACCTACTGTCGCGCAATTACTCCGTATATAAGCATCAATTCGTCCAGCGGCTCAACTCTCTTATCTCTCGCTTGATCTCTCTCTCTCTCTCTCAATAGACGTGTCGTGTCGTATACGAACGGACAAAAATAGCCGAGTACGTACAGCGCAGCACTCGAATGCGTGTATTAATTAACGGAACAATGCGCGAGAGAGGCGATTGATTAATAACCGTGAGCCCCCCGATGAAATTGATGACGAACGGAATTCAAGTTCATATATTCCGATCGATGCAGCATTGAGTATTAGTAGACGACGACGACGACGATCCTTATCGGCAGCAGCAACGATTGAATTCAATGAATGAACGAGTCATCCGACGCACTACTCTGTAATGACCGATTTCCCATGGCATATCTATCTATCGTCGCTGGAATGGATGTGTGATGGAAAATTTAAATCAAAAACCGTGTCGTAAAAAAGGTTTTTTCGCAATAATGACGAGACTCTCTGAATCATATATCACACGGCGGCGGCGGCTTTTATTGTATACCCAATGACGAAATCGTATAGTATTATCAAAAAAGACACTCTTTTATCGCGCTCAAGCTCGTCTACATTTTTCGACATCGTCGCGCGCAACAAAACGCTCTCTCCTTCGCTGATAACAACAATAAGGCGAAAGCACTCTTTATCTTTACATCCTTTTCTCGTTCGCCGCCGCAGCAGCAGCAACAACATTTCGTCTCTCCCATTGAGCGCGTTATATGCGCCGCGCTGTGCAGTGTTCATCGTTCCCTTCTCTCCCTAACATATCTCTTCCACCTCCTTTTGTCTCTCTCTCTCTCTCTCTCTCTCTCTCTGGTGCTCTCTCACTTAGCTGCTATCTCCGTGTCTCATTATCACGGGAAAATCGCAGGAGAGAGAGAGAGAGGCCTCGACAATGTATAATAGAGAAACAGGCGACAAAGGAAGTCGTCTGCTATATACACGCTCTCTCTACTCTCTCCATTACCTTCAGCGTCGCGCATATATATACACACACATGCACACGATGCGTTATACATGTCTGTATAGAGAGAACAGCGGTAGCTATACGCGTAAGACGGTGATTCACGAATGTCTCCCCGAGGCGATCGAGATTAAAATCCTATATGCACTTTCGCTACCTGTACTCTGTGTGCAGCTCTCGCTCGCTCGCCTTCTGCTGCTGCTGCTGCTGCTGCTGCTGTTTGCCGTTGTATCGCGAGCGCAAACCTAATCGACGGAATTGCTTGCCTTTTCTCCTACGACGACGACGACGACGAGACTCTCGTTATTATTTCTTTTTTAGCTACTGCTGCAGCGACGCAGTAAACAACGGGCTACTCTTACACATACACACACTGCGCTTGGAATTTTAATCGTTCTATATACTGCAGTGTGTGTGTGCTTACGCATATTGTTTGCTGCTCCGTATACCATTGTTCTTGTTGTTGTTCGAGTTTCTCTCTCGTATCGAGATTTTGTACATGTATATACAATATTGGCTTCGTGCCGGTGCATTATACTATACTCCCACCGGCCAGAGTAGCTGATCGCAATTCTTTTTATCCGGCTTTTTTATCGTCCGCCGCCGGATATATCTCGCTGAAAATTCGAATGCCGCGGCGCGTATGATATCGGGATAGAAAAATTGGGAAGTGGAGTCGCGGAAATATATAAGTTGCGGTCGATCTCTCGGCCCTCTCTCTCTCTATTTTCACTGTATATTTCTGCAGAGACGCGATGAATAATGCAAGCCCGCGAATTGCACTTTTCTTTTTTGATTTTTCAAAAACCCCGGCGCTTATTACACGCGACTTTTCCAATAACTCCCTCTCCGGATATTCCGATTTCGGATATTCGGCCGTAGAGTATATTATAATCCGACACCAAGAATAAGAGGAAAAATCAGCTCCAGAGAGAGAGAGCCACTGATTTATGAAAGAGCTGATGCAAACATTAATAAAAAAGGTCCTATTATAGGAGATGAGCCGACATAGCACACACCGTCGCTCCTTATCGTAATTTTTTCGTGTAGGAAGCGCTGTATAAGGGCGTAGGAGTGGAGCCTCAATTAAGTAGTCTTATAAACTCTCTCTCTCTCTCTCTTCCTTGGCCACGGCTCTCTCTCGAATACAAGGATTCGCTTTTAAAGCTCCTCCTATTGCCGTGAGCGATTATATGTATACTCTCTGGAAGAGAGCTGAGAGAGATTTTTCGACGCGCTGTCGCAGCGGCGGCGGCGACGCCGAACAACGCGCATTCAATGCGCGCGTTTAATCAAGATTCTCCTCTCGATGCGCTGCACATGCTAGAGTGTATATACGATATATATACTACACACAGGCCAACGGTTAATGTCTTGTTGCCTCGTTCGCACAGAGAGAGAGAGAGAGAGAGAAAAGTTGGCCTCCGAGAGCCGGAGCGTCGGTGCATATAATGAGCCTTTGAAAGTTCCCTCTCGCGCGTATATATGTATAACGGTATCCTCGTTTAAATAAAGCCGTTTCGACGTTTAAATACTTGGAGAGGGAGTATATACATCGGCCGTTAATGAAGAATTAAAATTACGCCTGTTGTGTTGCGGATAAAAAAAAATGCGAATTCACCTGTCGCCAGCTGATGTATACTGCCGTGTATTATTACGCTGCAGCTTTTCAATGAAAAGCCCGTTCAATTACAGTCTATATAGCCGTTAATTTCATTGAAACCACCGCGACGACACGAATCGCGCACGATTATGTAAGCTCGGTGTGTGTACCTTGGAAAATCGAGCAATAAACTCTCAAAAATCAAATCCTATTATATACACACGCAGTGATTTCCGTGGAAAAAAAAGCAGAGGAAGAGAGAGAGAGTGAGAGACGGTCCTTTGATCGTCGTTAATTGCGAATCCACCGCACAGAATCACCGACTGCCGACAGAAATTGCCCTCGAGCGCTTTAAATTCTCTCTCTTTCTCGGCTCTGCTCGTATATAAAAGGAGAAAATTCCAACTCGCGTAGACACACTGCACACACACACATACACGTCGCGCGCACGCGATGCATGCCGATGAAGGAATAAAAAGCGCGTCGTTAATTTACGCCCTCGCGAGAGAGACGACGCTAAGTACCGCGTTAAAGCCGAGCATCAATTACGCCTCTCGACGTAGTAGAGAAGAGGAAGAAGAAGAAGAAGAAGCCGAGGAAGAATGAGAAAAGACGCTCGCGATTATTAATTTCTTGCTGAGCTTTGCTAAAAGCTCGAGATATACAGAGAGAAGAAGAAGAAGCTCCTCTACTTCGTCTCGATGTAAACAGCGCGTAGGCGGCGGCGGCGGCAGAGAGAAACATGATTTACGAATCGATTAAAAGCTCTCCGCCCGCGCGCGCGCGCCTTGTTTATACGCCAGGCAGGCAGACAAGAGAGAGAGAGAGAGAGAGAGATTTCTGCAGAGCGCAATTTGTGCAAGTGTGTCGTTTTACGTAAGAGGCCGTTTTATGGGGTTTAAATACCCCCGCCTCTCTCACAGTGTATTCCAAGCTCTTTAAACGATCTCTTTAATGGGATGCACGTGGCGGCGGACGTGCGTTATCTGGCCGAGAGAGAGAGAGCCTTGGGAGAGAATGAGCGACGCTGCCTGTGCATGTGCATCGAGCCGTCGGATGTGTATACATATACATGCATGTATAGGGGGAGTGGTGCATACGGTGAGAGTGAAAGAAAATACCCGAGCGCCGCTTCTTTTTTTTTTTGTTATTGTAAGTTGCCGCTATATTATATGATAAATTACGAATATTTATATCAACAGCGTCTCTCTCGGAAGTCCATACAATTTTTTTTTCTTTTTTTTGTCGAATTTCCCGGATCTACTTTGCATTTCATCGTTGCTCTCTGGCCTGCGCACGGACGACTGCATTTCCACAAAGAAAAATGCAAAGCGCAGCAGCGGGAAATTTCTTATTCACCTCGATCTGTGGGGAGGGTGTATAATACACATCAGAGTGAAGCCGAGACCCAGCAGCGGCAGCGGCACCGAAGCAAATGTGATGGGAAAATGTATATAAAGTAGAAAACGAGAGTGAGAGTAGTCGTGTATGTAAGAGAGAGGGGGACACATACAGCAAGTCGCGAGGGAGAGAAAACAGAAGCCAGTGTGATAC
>UCQR01084442.1:5072-21845 GCA_900474235.1 Cecidostiba semifascia | reverse complement strand
CTCTCTCGCCCCGTTTTTTAAAAGCTCCGAAATAAAAAAATAATACATCAGCATTCAATAAAAAAAGTATGCACATCGCATCAAACATGAAAAATCAATATTATCCTAACCCATTGTCCACTCGTCTTCCCCTATGACAAAAGCTACATCATCCCACACCTATAGCACTATAGGTGCCGCCAATAGCACACATCCATATAATATATCCCACGTGCGTAAAACGCTTCTACACACACTATCCCTACTTATTGACATGTGCATCGCAGCAGCCGGCGGTGGCGGTGGTGCATAGCAGCCATATTATATACACACCCCCGCCTTATGAGAGAAAAATTCTCACGCTCTCGCATGACATTTCAGGTGATCGAGCAGGATCCGTTCTGGGTGCCGTCGACGGAAGACGAGTACCTGCACTTTGGCGAGAAAGCGGACAGCGGGAATCGCGCCAAAAAATACATAGACGCTGTGCGTCGCCGGAAGGGACTTCCGCTCGACTCGCAGCTCGTCACCCACGCCGAGAAGCAGCGCACGCTGTCCAAGAAGAAGTAGAACACATCGCAGAGGAGACACTTTTCTTCTTTTTCCGGCGCAGTGGCTTATCTTTCGGAGAGGCTTGATGGATGGGCCTTTTGTCGGACGTCGCGGCGAGAAGATTCATATAGGATTTTCTTTGCCTTCCTTTTCATATTATGTTGTGCGCTCTGGCGAAGGAGTTTAGTGGGAATTATTGCTTGGACTGATGATGCAGCGTCAACGAATTCTTTTTTTATTGTTCTATAATAAAAGTGTCTCTCATTCATTCGCTAATTGAGATAAGCGCGATTGAATGTGCTATTATGGTTGAACCATTTGTACATAAAAGTCTGACATCCCTTCTGATGGGCCTTATAGTGCGATAGCGAAGAGCTTATTTTTTATACGCGTATATAAAATGACTATTGTATAAATTTGTGACTTTGCAATCGTTGCACCATTTCCACTTCATTCCTGTGACCGGCGTGGATACGTATTAGTTGGCACTCCTATATTACCACTGTTACAGAGAGAAATAAATGTTGCATTATACATTTTTTTACAATTTTCGTGTTTTATTTGAAAAATACATAAAACGTAATATGTACAAAGTATGTTACAAAATTTAATGCGTTACCAGTACTTTTCACATATCGTCGCCAAAGACGATTTTCTTCCCTTGGAATCCTTTTTTCAGAATATCCTGCTGTTTCTTCTTGGCTTCCCAGGATGGATGCAGAACCTCGTTACTCTTGCTCTCAAAGCTATCCTTGCCATGTTTTTTGAAAGGCTTGTCGTTGCGGTCATTACCGAATTTGTTGTCGGGCCTGTCGTTGAACTTATTGTTGGGCCTGTCATTTGGTTTGCCGTTGAACCTACTGTTGGGCCTGTCATTTGATCTGCCGTTAAATTTATTAAATCCTGGTTTATCCCTGCCATAAGGTCGTTCGTTATCGCGCTGACCTTCCCACCTCGAGTCTGGCCTACTTGAGTTGAAGTTATTGGAACCGTTATTTTGGAATTTGTTAACTTTGCTAAAAAATTTGTCGTTTTGCTGTCGTGAAAACTTTTTCTTGTTGAACCTGTCATTTCCGTATTCCTCTTCCTCTTCGTTTGAATTATTTTTAGGAAGAGCAACGCTCAAATAATTTTCACCTCCATCTCCAGAAAAGAAAAATGAATCTACTTCTTTTTCTATCTTGATATTCGATATTTCAGAATCAGTGTTGATTTCTGGTTTCACATCTGCTTTGGATTCCTCCTCTTTCAATATATCAGTAAACTTCTTTACAATAGCTTGCTTACTAATAACTTTTGAAGTATCAGTCTTTATCTTTTTAACATGTGGTTTAGTAGCTTTATCTGTACTTTGTTCATCATCTTTTTTTGCTTTCTTTCGTTTTCCTAACAAATTTTTGGACTTTTCTGTCTTTACTACGCCGTTTTCTACTGATTCTAATTTTACAATTTTACTCTTTACATCCAACTCATCTGAGTCTTTACTTTCTTTTTCTTGTTTTACAGATTTTGTACTCTTCACATCCTTCTCATCTAATATGTCGCTTTCTTTCTCTTCTTTGACACCCGTTGTCTGTATTTGTTTGCTTTTCTTTACTTTAGCCGCTTTTGCAGTAGTTACCTTTGCTTCAGCTGAATCTTCACTTTCTTCTTCCTTGACGACAGCATCTAATGATACCTCCTCATCTTCACTTACATCATCATCAGCTTCAGATTCGTTATCTAAACTTCCATTATTGTTCTCCGAGCCTTCTACATCACTAGAATTTGTACAGGATTCATCATTTTCTTTATTCTGAGCTTTCCTCAACTTCTTCTTTTCCTTCCATTCAAGTATCGCCTTCTGTCTTCTTCCTGGGCCTAAAAATTCTGCATAATTAGGATACTTGCTTTTGAATTCAGCGATTTTTGCACTGAATTTTTTATGGTTTGCAATCCTTGCCATGATTCTAGCAAGAGGTTCTGAATTCTGATTCTTAAGGATCTCATCCAGATTTAATGGGTTCGCCAAGATATATTTTGTAATTTTATCCTTTTTCAATTTCTTAATTGCAAGGATTTCAGCAGCTATTCTATCTGCTTTTCTAACATTTTTAGCCTTCTGTTGTTCACTTCCTTTCTTCGTTCTGTATTTAAACGCATCTCTTGAGAGCTTTCCAATAAGCTGCACTCGTGCTTGCTCCACACTGCTCCTCAAAAGTATAATCTGCAAAGTAAATAAATGCACATGTGAGTGGTGCGTACAAACAATTGTTTCTTTTTTTTTTTAAACAAAATGACATTGCAGTAAGAAATTTCCTACTCATTTACGAGTCGTTGAAAAGACGTAGTCCACTGATGATAAACAATTTACATTGAATGTTTATCACTGCGCTACATAACCTCAAAAATAAACATGCGCACATAACCCAAAAATTATAAGAACGTAAGATGCGCAGAAACGCAGATACCGAAAGTTAATTTAGAACTTACCTCGTTATTTATCTGCCGCTTACTCATATTGTGAGACGACGTAATTCAATCTTACAAAAATATAACGACGAGAGAAAACTATATAGCAGCAGAGCGATCCGTAATTGGTGAAGAAACGCCGATACAGCTGGCTGGCAACACACGTGTCTCCGATCGTGCGCCCTGTACAGTAGCAGAACAGCCAAAACAAGCCCGACGACGCAGACTCCCTGTATTACTTATGACCTAGTTTCTAAATTTCTTATTTCCCCAACAATCTCCTCGTCCTTTTAAACCTCTCATTCACTCAATACATCGATAGCTCAAGTTCAACACTTTACAACAAAAAAAAACAATGCTCCTTGAAGATCAAAAACCAAACAACAATCGTCCGCATAAACACTGTTGGTAAGTCTGCTCTCGAACGATATATCACAATATCACATCGTCACGTAGGTGTCGCTTCTCATCAGAGGACCAGAGCAGCCAGAATAAAGCCAAGCAGTAGGTCGTCGTCGAGCTAGTCGTGTTGCAAATAAGTAGGTCCGAGATACTTATACATATATAATACCTGCACCGATCACGCTATACTTACACTCTCTCTCTCTCTCTCTACTCCAAAATACTATTATTATTTGCGGATATTTTTATATAGAATACTTCTCAACTACGCCCACCCATTTTTGCTTATGTTTACACACTAAGTATAATAATGCCAGCCGCGTCATCTTGAAGTGGAGCATCAGCGCAGCAGCGCAGCGCAGAGAGCAGTGCATCAGCGAACAGCTGAACCGTGGACACCTTCGAGCAACGGCAGCAACAAGGTTCGTTTTGTCTTTCTTGATTGACAAATCCATAACAATCGTTCACACTCTCTCTCTCGTGTAACATCCACACGCTATAGTATATCTCCGAAATTCTCGTATATTTACAATAATACAGCTGTAGGTCATCAGCTGATGGACTGAGTCGAATATCGGAGCAGCTCACGTTTCGCGTGTTAGTCGATGCAATTTTTATCAAGGCTTCTGCTCGGAACACCCATCGCGGAAAACGTAGGTACTTCGACTTTTGATATTCGTTCGCTCTACGCGATTTTATCGCTATCGATAATCGGCTGTTCTGCTAGCTGCAGTGCTGTATATAATGTGACCGTGATTCCATTGTGCGCGCGATTGTTTTGCTCGTGTGTGTGTATTTTATACACGCTCTTTATATACTGCTCCGGTTTTTTTTTTTTTCGATACGTCAGCCTCTTCTTTGGTTGCAGTTTTTTTTTCTCTTTATTTGGACGATTTTACTTTTGATATACGCGCGCGCGGCGCTGATCAGGCCCTCCCCCCTGCATCAAAAGTCGCCCGTGATTTTTTGTGTTCGGATGATGTGCTTATTGATTCATCCTTGATACTCTCATTAGCTGGTGCGCGAAACTCTCGGCGATATACATATATATAAGAAGATACATCTTTCTCTCTCGGTGGCTTATACATATACTGCAGGTTAGTGCGGATTCGCCATTGTGGCGCACTTTTCATAAACATATAATGGATATATAAACAGAGCCAGAGGTCTGGTTGTTGGCGAGATTCGCTTCTGCGTCGCGACGTTTTAACCGTTTTAAAAATATACTCCGCCACGGGCGCAGAAAAAATATTCTCGGGGATTGCGCACTTATTCTTTTATATTTAAATAAATGCACATAACCTGCGCTGCGCTTCAGCGTCTGCGTATGTATACATACGTACGCGCAGTACCTACGCGTATAGTCAATACGTTCGTGGCTCGATATGTAAGTAAATACGCTGTTGTATGGAGAAAATTTCTTTTTTGATAATGAACGAGCTCTCGGTCGCAGCAACGCACTCGCAATTACGAAATTGCCCACTGACGCGCACACTCTCAATATTGCAAGTTGTCACTTGACCTTGTAATATATTTCCTATTCTGACGTGTATATGCATGTATATATGATTCTCTCATGTTGCAGATCTTTGCTCGGGTTCAAACTGGACATTTAATTCCTGCTGCTGGTTTGGCTCTGTGATTTATCGGAATCAATCGATATGAGTTCGGTTAGATGCTGCCTGATCGGTGCCAGCCGGCTGGTGTCCTCGCATCATGTCTCTAATCATGGTGAGTAATGATCTCTTAATTGCATTTACATAATATGCTCCTGGACTGTAGAGTTTATATATAGTTTTCTTCATGATTACCTTGAAATATGTTTATTTTTGTAACCTTTTATCTTCTCTGTGATAAAGTCTTATTTACTTGTCAATGGGCTTGTTTCATTATTGATGTTATTGCGTTTGTAGTGCACAAAATTGCACGGGTGGTCGCATCTCGGACCTTGAAGACTACTGGAGTCTTGGCGAAAGCTCCAACGGAACCTACTCCTCCTAGTAATGAAACTACAGGAAGCAGTGCAGCTGCAGGTGGGACGACGGGTGGTGGTGGAGATAAGAAAAACAATCTCATTTGTCCAAAGTGTGGGGATCCTTGTACGCATGTTGAAACATTCGTCTGTAAGTTCATGATTTAATAAGGTCAAGTACAATTTTATTGTGTCAATGAAAAATTAATGGAAGTAAATTATTTTTCCTCTAGCTTCAACTAGGTTCGTGAAATGTGAAAAGTGTCACCACTTCTTTGTCGTCCTATCTGAAATTGATTCCAAGAGGAGTCTCAAGGAAGCTCTGAGACCTGAGGATCCTAAGCAAGGATTCTACAGGAAGCCACCTCCCCCTCCTAAAAAAGTAGATATAATGACCACTTTTGTTTATACATTGAATGCAAAGTTATTGAAACATGAATTTTTCAGATCTTTGAGTATCTAAATAAGCACGTCATCGGACAAGAATATGCAAAGAAAGTTCTGAGTGTAGCTGTATACAATCACTATAAAAGAATTCATAACAATCTGCCACTTCAAAATGCAGCGCAAAGCAATGCAGCTCCAGTAGGAAACCAAGATCTCAATCATCCTTTTACTCACAGAGGTCTCAAGCCACGTAAATAAGAATTTAGTCATTACCAGTGTTTATGCTATTTCAAAATTCTTAACTTAGTCAGAAATAGTTTTTGTATATCAAAAAGAAATTTAAATTTTCTCTTCTTTTTTTCTAGATCTCCTTCACATTTCTAGTATTGGAAATTCGTTAGGCGTCGGTTTTCAACATGTTCCTCCTGGCAATGATCAGCAACAAAAGCCACCTGCTGGCACTCAGTCGGTCCCTGGCTCGGATATATTGGATAGCAAGCATCACCAACTAAAATTAGAAAAGAGCAATATACTACTACTGGGACCCACTGGATCAGGAAAAACACTGTTAGCTCAAACTATAGCTCAGTGTCTTGATGTTCCATTTGCCATTTGTGATTGCACTACCCTCACTCAAGCTGGATATGTTGGAGAGGATATTGAAAGTGTAATAGCAAAATTACTTCAAGATGCCAATTACGTCGTCGATAGGGCACAGATGGGAATCGTGTTCTTAGATGAAGTAGACAAAATAGGAGCAGTCCCGGGAATTCATCAATTAAGAGATGTCGGCGGAGAGGGTGTACAGCAAGGAATGTTGAAAATGCTGGAAGGTACAATAGTCAACGTGCCAGAGAGAAACAGCTCCAGAAAGCTACGGGGAGATACTCTACAAGTAGACACTACGAATATCCTCTTTGTAGCGTCTGGTGCTTACAACGGTTTGGACCGATTAGTTTCGAGGAGAAAAAATGAAAAGTATCTCGGCTTTGGTGCTACTCCGGCTTCAGAAAGTCCGGGAAGAAGAGCCGCCAGTCTGGCCGACGTGGCCAACATGTCTCCGTCGACGGAAGACGACAACAAAGAGAAAGATGTACTGCTCCGCCAAGTAGAGGCGAGAGACCTTATTGACTTTGGTATGATTCCAGAATTCGTTGGACGATTCCCAGTCCTCGTACCCTTCCACACTTTAAATAGAGAAATGCTCGTGAGGATTTTGACGGAGCCGAAGAACGCTATGGTTCCTCAGTACCAGATGTTATTCTCCATGGACAAGGTAAGCGTCACCTATATCTTCAAATTTTTTTTTAAGAGTACCAAGTATTTGCAATTTATTCAAAATTTTAATTACTTTCAGGTGGAGCTCACATTTACTCCAGATGCGTTGGACGCTATAGCCTCACTGGCGATGGAACGAAAAACTGGTGCGAGAGGCCTGAGAGCTATAATGGAATCGCTTCTGTTAGAACCAATGTTCGACGTTCCAGGAAGTAATGTAGTAATGGTTCACGTAACTGAAGGCTGTGTTCGTGGTCAAGAGAAACCTGAATATGTGCGACGAAGCGGTGAGACTACGGTTGAGGATGAACTTCAACAAGCGCAGCACGTACACAATTAACAAACAATTAAAGCGCGAGATGGTTCAGCGACCCGATGCTGATTATTCTCCGCAGCTAAATTTGCAATTGAATTCTAAGGAATTTGAAAATATTTTTACGAAAGAAATTAAAAAATTTTCGATTATTAACTCTATGGAATTTTGGTGACACTATTATTTACTCTGACAAGAATAATTATTCGGAAAAAAACAACAAAAATTGGCAATATTATTCTAAGTTGGCGGTTTCGTGTGCGTGTAAGTATGTTGTGTGTAGGTGCTTGATTTTCGACCTTCTGTCTAAAGTATATAAAGTTTGACATTTTCGATTAATATTACAGGGTGCCGTAAATAATAAAGAAAAAGAACGTAAGACGCGTGTTTCAGAAAAATGAAGTTTGCTAATTTGAAATTTAAAGTTCTCTTGCGTGGAATATCGTGGTTCAATGCACCTATTTGGCATTGTAATTAAAAGGATAAATTATTTTTATGCGACCTCGAGTAGATAGATAAAGATTATTTGTAATATATTGTACATAGCAGTAGATAAGTAATGGAAATTATTAAAAAAAAAAATACATCCAGAAAGTTAAAAACTCGTGAATATTTAACAAGTCTATCCTGCAATGAAAATCTCATCGAGACGAAATATAAAAAAAAATATTTTATTTATAAGATACAATCAAGAGCCGACTTCGATTCTGTACTAGAAATTACAGATTTAAAATTAATTTTTTTTTTTTAACTAAGCATGAAGAGGTAATATGGCTCTTGAATACTGTTGTTTAGAAGGTTCAAAAATCTTCTAAAACTCAATAGGTAATTTACATTGTATGAATACTTATGTTTATAATAAATCTATTTAAAAAAGGAATTACAATAATTTTGTTTTTAACTATAGATCTTTTTTTAATAATCTATCCATTTATAGCAATCACTAGTATTCAACGCACAAGGTGTATGCAACTTGACAACATTATAAATGTTCTTTATACAATCTGACTAGCGGCGTGCATTTGACTAAAATGGATTTATATTTACATATAAGTTATTTTTAGCCAAAATTTGTAAATGTTAGACAATATATACAAGATTACTGAAGAAATCATAAAAATTCTTATACATTGCATTATAGTAAACTTAATATCTGAAAAAAATGTTCATTACATGATTAAAAACTACAGCTGCAAGCGAGTTATGTTTTATAGAAATCACAGCATAAAAACTTGATTTCAAAGTTACTAAAAAAATCATTCTTAAATTTCGTTATAGTAAGGTGGTGGTGGAGGCTTTGTTAATTTCGGTTTTGGTTTTAACATAGTTCCTATCTCAGTGAGAATCCATTTGGTTGTTTTTAATACTAAGACATGAACCGCAAACTGCATCATCAGGGCTCCAAAACCTTTATACAGACCTAATGGACCTTCAGTAGAAATAATATTACGATAACAATCTACAGCTCCACTGTAGTCAGTTAACAAAGCTGTCACACTGCGACCTGTATCTAAATTATCTATAATAGTACGTGTACCCTGCAGATGTAACCGTTGTATAACAGTTTCAAAGGGATAAAAAATTATATCAGCTGTGCACATAGAAATTAATATAGCTTGTATTTCTATATCTTGTGCAACAGATTCAGACATGTCACGGCTGAATGCACCCTGTAAAAAAAAAAAAACAAGTACCTTCATTTGTGTGCTCCATGAATTTTTCAAAAAATAGACATTTTAAACTTACCCGTGACTCCTGAGTATATTTGTGCCTAGTTCTCATTATGTGACTTGCAACCGTTTTGACAGAAATAGCAAACAGGTACTTTATGACTCCACATGCAATTGTTGGTGGTAATAATGCATAAATTGGAATGAGACGACCTTTGTTTCTTACTTCGAGTAACCTTATAGCTCCATCTCGAAATACATCCAACACTCCTGGCCTCTCAGAAGCAACCTCTGACTGAACAGTCTCAACTAGTGAGGCTGAGTAGAAAGGTGTGACTATTCCAATAGAAACACATTTCAGAATGATGTGTTGTCCAAGTGCCTTGAACGACAAGTGCGTGATCTCTCTGTAATAGAAGAGTAATGAATTAAACATCTTTGCAAAGTTAAAATGTAAGTTTTTGATCGACCAGCTATATACTTACTTGGGCCAAGGTGTAACTTTAGACACCAGATCCTCAACAGCCATAGTCAACCCTCTGACAAGAAGAACGGACCCAATGCCTTTCCACAATGTGTTCAAACCCTGAGTCTGATGCAAGCGTATGATCACCGGTATCAAAGTTATCGGCCCCACGTGATACTTTTTTGAAATAGGATTAACTTGGCACTGTCTCCGCAACACTAGAAATGGGTGTATCAACAAATTCTCTGTTATCAGACTGGCAAGGCCACATCCTCGACCTATATAATGCTTGACCACCTGATCTGTAATAAATAAAGCGTTAGTCTTGGCCTTGGAAAATAAAAAAAGGCACAATAGAGAACAATTGACAGATCTTACCATTGTCGTGAGGTGGACTGTCCTCGACTAGGGGATGTATGTTGGGTATGTCGAGGGGTCGTATAACCTCGCGGCCGCGGTAGACCGACGGAAAACCTGCTGCACCTTCCCAGGACATCGCGTGGTTGCCACGGTAGTTCAAATCAGGATAATTTAAGTCTCCCATCCTCTCGCATAACTATAAACATTCGATAACACACGTGATTTGTTTTTTTCTTTTTCTGCACAAAGTATAATCGCGATTCAACAATCAAAACCTAGCATATAAGTGTTTATTATCAAACTCACTTCTTTGACTCGGGATTTATTTAGAGATGATCTTCTCCTGTATATCAATTCGGATGCACTTGTTCCTATACTTATATATATTATGTACTACTTATATAGGCAAAAAAGATTCCAAGGTCACTACTTTGTCACCGCACAAAGTTACATCTCAATCAATATTGTTTTTGAGCTGACGAACTTATATACCTATTCGGGGTGCAATATACCCTCGCTCCAATTATTATTTAATTTATGCTATACTGTAGTCTGCACGATCCGGACATCATGCGCTATATACCATCGCTCATCGCTGTGATCGCTACACACCGCCTACACCAATAAAATTGGTGCATGCACACATCATGCATGCATCAGTAGCGAATAAAAGATATGATGCCAAAAATGGCACAGCCGCAGCGCGGGAAATTTGACGTGATATTGTTATTGCGAAAAAAGAGCCTGAACAAAATCTTTTGGATATTTCATAAATCTTTATAAATCAAAAGAATAAAAGTTACAGTAAGAAGTTAATTTTTTTATTTAAATTGACCTTGTAACAACGATGTAAGTTAAGTATATAGGATTTCGATCGTCGCACTGTTTATTTTTATCGAGATCTTTTATCTTAAAAAATACATCTTTCGAGAAAGTATTTTAAATAGTATTTGTATTTAAACACATGTGGTATTTAAATTCTGAGTATAATATTTTTTTGGCATGTTAAGAGATATAATGAAAGAAGGTATTTTTACAATAATTTTTGAATTTCTATACTTGAGCATTACTTATTACATTCTTCTATTCGTTATTAAATTATTTTGATTAACATTTAAAATCATGTAATATTTGATCATTAATCGTGATATAGTGTATTTTTAAATATACTTATTGTGGCCCAGCTCTGCTGATCATTAAACTGAAGTATCAGAGTTTCAAAATACAATTTTCTGAATTCTGAAATGCGATGAAAATTCGCCTCAAAAGAGTATGTAGACTACTTATAGCTGAGTAGGGCTTTATAGTAAATCGCGGGACAAACAGGGTGTTTGTTTTGAATGTTCGTACCTCGATAGAAGAGAACTAAATCATAACGTTTGTACATTGTATTATGACAATCGAGAACTCGGCTACCAGCAGCATAATCATTTAATCAATCAGGTTTCGAGTGAAAGTGCTCAGAGTGTTTTTAAAATGGAAAATAGAGAAAATAACAATCATCGCAATGAGGGCGAACGATTAGTATACAACGTTACGACGGAAGCTTGGCATTTGAGAATGAAGGGTCCCAAGGCTCGAGGATCAGAACTAGGTTGATTACCGCATAAACAATCATTTTTTCCGTGTTCGTATGCTGCTATTTATAATTTTATTACAAAAAACTCTAATTATATCTCTAAATTTACAATTCCAAATTCCAAACGTATATCGTACATACATACATTTGGAATTGTAATTTTGATGGAAAATCTGAAATTGAGGAAAGCTAGTAGTGAGGTTTTGGTAAGGATACCATATAGTGAGCAACGACTTATTGTAAAGATTGTTAGAAACAGATTATAGTGTGCGTCGATATTTATAGCTTATAATGCATAAAAATGATTGTCTGTATAAGGAAGTTTCGGACTTGAATTTAAAACGTTCAGATTTGAATTAAAAACTTCTAAGGGTACCTATATGGGGCTCTTGAGGTTTATTTTGTGATGTCCAATTATTCGGTTAAGTATTAGTTGTTTTATTAGAGATTTTAAAAATTAAATTACATATCTTGTGTCATAAAATACTTAGATCGAGATGAGCACGAGAATTTGTATTTATATTTGGTAATAGTCGTATTTAGCTTGCCGGTCGAGTTTGAAATATACGACAAGATCTACCTCGGTCGGTATAAGAATATGAATGTCGGTAGGGTAGGCGATAAGAAAGGGTTATTTGGAGCTAGCTAGCAGAAGAGTTTGGGAGAATTCGCGACAGGGGGGAGTCGGATATATTTATTTTCAAATCGCCGGCTGCTACTGTTGTTGTGAGGTTAGGATCGGCTGTGCTCACCTAAAACACTCTGAAATTTTCTATGACTTTCTTCCAAGTTTTGTAATAAAAAAGTAAGTGACTCGTCGAAAAAAGCGTGTAATCTTCTGATAAGCAGTTTTTGCTAACTAAAAAACTTACCATTAGAGAACCTTCGGGATGTTTGGAGCCGTTATAGCCGTTTCTAGATTATACATCCGAGCTGCTCCGAACTGTGGAGGCCTTGCTGTTGCAAAAACGTTTAAACAATGCATTTCTCAGAAAGTGTCACAGTATATGCTGCAGCAGCCTGCATTAGGCGTTAGACACTTTGTCAACTGGAGGACATTGGTCTCGAAAAAATCAGCAAGGTAAGAGGTTATGCATATGTATAATTCCGTGTGACTCTGTTGATTGTTCGTCATCATCACATAATAATTGTGACAGTATTCTGGAATGATTATTGGTTACTTGATGTTTTTATTTTACTATAAATGTCTGTGTTTGATGGAAGAAAACTATACATTTTTCTGTTATTTAATACATCCTTACAGAAAAGATGATCTTGGACGGGGCAGTTCTTTTAGAGAGACCATTATTTCACTTTTCCGTCCAAAGATAAAAATACCAGGGGATGAGCCAATAGTAATGGAAACAAACCCTTTGAAAATTAACACCAAAGTTCAGAATAATGTTATGCTGTATAGATTTGAGAAACCCTACCTGTACAAAGGTGCAATGGTATTTGCGGGTGTTACATTGATCGGCTGCTTAACTATGGCAGACAATGTTTATTTGATCCTGTGTAAGGATCTTTTCAACCCGGAAAAAGATTTGCTCACAAGGTTATACGAGCATGCTTTGCCTCTTGGATTCATTTGTACTGGCTTATTAGCAGGTATAAACATATTTCTGCTCATCAACTTTTAATGCGTGTCTCTGACTTAAAAAGTTATTTTCACCAACAAGATCTTCATTACTTCTAGGTCCAATAATATTTATTACAGTATGGTATATAACAAAACGAACTGTAAAGTATATAGTACTTCACAAAGGTGGCAATACAGTTTCTATAGTTACGTACCATCCATTTAAAGGAGATGTCACTATGACTTTGCCTGTTAACAATGTAATGAATTTTTTTTATGTAGTTGAGAACAAATGTTTTCCGTAAATTTTATAACATGAACTATATATTTTTAGGTAAGTGCTATGGCTAGCAGAACAACGAACAAAACCTATGTACCGTTAAAGATTAGAGACACCAGAATGAGATACATTGTGGACAAATCTGGATATTTTGTTAACCCAGAATTATTTGATGTCACTGTAGGTATCCACAGATTCTATTAGTTTGATTTTTGTAATTTATTATTGTACAATACGTCGCTGTAAATAAATCTCATATTTGTAAATTACTTCTAGTATTTTTAATAAAACAAAAAGTAAATTTATCGACATGATTGGTGAAAATTCCACTCAAGATTTTGGTTGCCATGTCTTGTCTTGGAGAGGTAGAAGGTCGAAGAATGAAAAAATTGAGTTGGTACATTGAAAGTTCTTTTATTCATAAGATTTCTTTATTTTTTGATTTAACATAATTACAGGTATTCGATAATTAAAAGTTAAAAAGATTAATCGATTTATATTTACATATATATATGCATATTTATCACATACCTATGTACAATCAAGTGCTTAGAATATGTTCGAAGACTTTTAAAGTTACAATCCAAGAAAACATCGTAGTACACGCAAAACGCATTCGTCGTTCTCGCATAGAAACATTTGAATATAGCGTTAAAGATCGAGTTTCTTCATTTTAACATTATCACGAGTCAACGCATATTTCGTACTCCCATTTTTTTTTTTTTTCACTTTTTTCGTTTGGCAAAAGTGTCTCCGCCGGATCGAATCAGTACGTATAACTCGATTAATTGTACTTGTGGACGATGAAATAAACAATGCTTATTTTATTCAATCCTATACTCCCGACACTTTTTGCGACCTTATTTTTTTTTTTATTTACACACACACGTTTAATTGATCATCTGGGTGAAGCTTCGAAGCAGTCGACTCTCACGTTGTAATCTTTTTTACTTTTCTATATTCATTTCTTTTCTCTTGTTGTATGCGAAAGTGAATGAAAAAAATGATGATTTTTTGATACTGTTTTTTTTTTATATAGTAAATAGCAATTCTCCATACATTTTGTTTTCCATAACTCGAGATCTGACGCAGTTTTATTACATCGTGTACGCATAATTGTCTTTATATTTACACTCGAAATACATTCCTAAGAGATAATTTTGATTCGACACTATATAATTTTTTTTGTTTTTTACATACAGTCGATTCTCCCTCACTGTGTGACGAGTCTAGAGTAACTTTAAAATTAGTTGATTACGTATATGTAGTCGAAAAATTCCTTTTGATATATATATATATATTTTTTTTTCATAGAAAGAAAGTACGAAAAGCGAAAATCCTTTAAAATTTTAGATTTTTATATAATTAGTAAATTTTGGACAGTACGGAAGATTTGACTGTACATTATGCAAAAATGCTTCGTATAGAGATGCAAATAATAGCAAATTTCATTTGCCGTTTTTGTTTTGCTCCTTCTTTATTGCATTTACATGTATTGCCGCGCAGTCGTATAGAGATTTTCCTTGATTCTTTTTTTTTTTTCGATAAAAGAGAGCAATGAAAAAGTCGTGCAGAATATTGGAGACTATTTTTAAAAAAGTTTTTTCTTCCCTAAATTTAGTGATTTCTTTCCTAAATAATACGCTTACATGAAATTTGTTCTTTTATACGCATCTAGAAGAATTTCTTTCGAAAAAAAGAAGTTTCGCGATACTCTGCTTAAGGCGTCGGACGCGACTCACTTTTTTAAAGATCGAGCGAAAATTTACCCTCGGGACTACACGATTTTTGAGCTTAGCTTTAAATTTACATTCCAAAAATCATCGAAAACGATCGCGACTCGATCGTATACATATACTTTTTTTTTGTCTTAAATGCATATCCGTTAAATTTTTCCACAAATATACACGAGACGTTCGACGGATCCTTAAGCCGAGCACCGCTTTTCAAATCGAACGATCGATTTTGCATATGTGACGGAGCGAGACATTATTTTCTTCCTCTTTTGCTTTTTTTTCGTTATACCTTTTCTAAAATGGAAAAACACGAACTTTTTTTGTTTAAATATGATATCGAGTACATTACAGCGAAAAGTCGAACCCCATAGTTACACTGCACACTCATACATTCGCATTCGTAGAGATCGATTCATTTATTTTTTGCTTTACAGGCTATATTACTTTTCATGCTCCGAGAGAAATGTCGTGCAACACTATAATGAGTGTTTTGTTTTTTATTTTTGTTTCTGATGCCTTGATTTTTGTTCGTCCGGCTCGAGCGAGTATCCGAAAGTCGTTCTCGGGAAAAGAGATTTTAGAGAAAAATTTCGAGAAATTGAATTACCTTTTTCTTAAATAGACTTTTACATTAGAACTAAGTATAATAACGGGAGGACTACTTCTTATACGCGTTACACACTTGATTCGTTTAAAATTCTTATACATTTTACAATAATGATACATATCGTAAATTTTCATTATACAACTATATTTTTATTTTCTATTTTCGAAGTTTAAAATTCATAAGTTATATTGAGACATTTTCTGCTCTCGAATATATATTCTATTATAAAATGTGAAATTTTCGAAAAGATCGAAGTATACCTTTATAGTCGTTATATGCAAAGTGTAAGAGAAGACATCGGATACTCTCGGGAGGGACTCGAACGTCGAAATCGTGTCACAGCATATACATATATATGTATGTTGTACATGGTACAGTCGTATAAGGTTTTTTTTTTATTTTTCTTTTTGGAAATTTTCATCCATTTCACACAAATATCGCACCCACGAAAGTAGAAAATCGCACGGTTGGTGTGTCGAAGATTGTAATTATGGAAAATGATTCTGCGATTGATGATGATACTCCAGTTTAATGTGTGTGTGTGTGTGTGTGTATAATGTTTGGTATTATCACTATTATATAAAGTACAACAAAGTTTCGATATTGTTCGTCGTCGGCTTTTTTCATTTAATTATAATACGGAGGTGTATATGGTAAACGGCTCTGTTTCATTTGTAACTGTTTTAATTCTGTTTCTTATTATTTCGGGCTTATTGCAAAAATAAAATGCTGCTTTTTTTTAACATTTGTTTATTTTGAGGTTGCGCTTATGGAAGGACATGTTTATCGTTTATTGTACGTTAATACACCGCGTTTCTCTCTCGTACGTACCCTCTAACTTTTTTTTTTATTTTAAAGTAGCTTTTGCTTATTATAACCACACAATGTCAAGAAACACTTTTATAACAATAAGTGCGGTATATATAGACGAAGAACTGAATAAAACGAAAAGTTTTGCAGTAATATGTGCTGGAAAAGATGCTTATTTAATAGAGTCACGGAAAACAATATAGTGTTGTACACAAAAACGTATACAAGCCAATATAAGCAAAAGCTACCTTAAACAATTCCACATCTCTCATAGCTCGCTTCAATCCTGCTTAACCGTCATTTCATCGACTATGTCTTTTATTTAACTTTTATTTTATTTTTTTTTTTTTTT